>JADRCD010218152.1:36980-64664 GCA_019843815.1 Montemys delectorum | reverse complement strand
ATCCCAGCATCCTCTCTGAGTGCCCACCTGGAAGTACCAAATAATGTTTCCTCTATCTGATAAAGCTATCTTCTAATAGTACCACTGTCTGAGGTCTAAGCTTTTGTTATTATTATTATTATTATTATTATTATTATTAAGCATTTCATTTAATAATCATACATATACAATGTATTCGTGTACAATAAACTCATCATTCTTTCTCCTCTAACTCTCCCTCTATCTTCCTCTCATTTTCCCCTTCCAACTTCACACACAGTCTATCTTTTAATTGAATATGCATAGAGTCCATCTAGGTTTCTAACATAAATTAATTTAAATTTAAATCAAATTGGCTGAGAAACAAAAAGGTCAATCTTCAATTGAAATTATCATCCCAAGTGAGGTAACCTAAACTCAGAAAGACATGAATGATATATATTCACATATAACTGAACAGTAACCATAAAGTATAGGATATCCATGCTATGATCCACAGACCCAAAGAAACTAGGTAATAAGGAAGGCTCAGAGAAGACATGTGAATCTCACTCAGAAGGGGAAACAAAATAATTATCAGAGGCAAATGGAGGGAGGGAACTAGGTGGAAGAAGGGGAACAGGGATGGGTGTAGCCACCAGCAGCTACACAAACCAGGTTCCTGAAAGAGAGGCAGGGGCCTGAGGAAAATAGGGGACTCTGACTGGGAGAGAAATAACCAGACCAAGTCAAAAGGTTCCGATCAAGGTCCAATGTGTATTTCAGAGTCTAAGACTATATAGGCAGGGAACCCATCCCCCAGTAAGCCAGGATCTTGTGGCCTAATTAGCATCTTGTTGTTCTGTCCAGAAGGCAGGTGAAGCAGCTCAGCAGGGTATGGCTCTTAGCAGGAACTTCAGAAGAGGCAGAGAAGTGACACAACAGAAGGGCTTTCTTTATCTCTGGAAACTCCATCCTATGTGGGCTAGCTGCTTGTGGCAAGGACAAAGTCTGGTCCAGTCCACTTGAGGCTGGGAGAGGTCACAGATGGATACAAGGTGTGGAAGAGGCTGGCAGTAAGAATAGCAATCAATGGGAGGGGCACCTCTGGGACTAGCTAGAGACCTGGGATAGGGAAGGTTCCAGGGAGTCTATGGGTGTGACCTTAGCTAAGACTGCTACCAGCATGGGAAATGGAGACTGAAGTAGTCACCTCCTGTAGCTAGGACTTCAAGTGGAGGAAGAGAGACACCAACCCCCACACAAAACTTTCAATCCAAAATTTGTCATACCTACAAGATGTGCAGGAATAAAGATGGAGCAGAGATTGAGGGAACAGCTAACTAATGACTGGCCCAACTTGCGACATATCCCATGTAAGAGAACCATACCTGACATTATTAATGATACTGTGCTATGTTTTCAGACAGGAGCCTAGCATAATTGTCTCCTGAGAGGCTTAATCCAGTAACAGATGGAAATAGGTAAAAGAGACTCAGTCAAGCATCAGTCAGTCCTCAGGGAGTCTTGTGGAAGAGTGGAGGGCAGAACTAAGAGAACTGGAGTGGTCAAAGATACCACAAAAAGACCTCCAGAATCAACTAATGGGCCTATGGGGGCTCAGAGACTGAACCACCAACCAAAGAACATACAGGGGGTTGGATCTAAGCCCCCTAAACATTTGTAGCAGATGTGCAGCTTAGTCTTCATGTGGGTTCCTAACAAATGGAGCAGGGGGAATAACTCTGACTCTGTTAACTGCCATTAGATCCCCTTCCTCTAACTAGATTGCCTTATTGGGCTTCAGTGGGACAGAGGGTGCTTAGTCCTACTGCGACTGGATGTCAAAGGGTGGAGCAGTACCCAAGGAGGGCTTCCCCTTCTCTGGGAAGAAGTAGCATTAATGGTGAGAGGGGTTTTAAGGGAGGGGTTAGGAGGCTGAGAGGAGGGGGTAGTTAGGATGTAAAGTGAATAAAAAAATAATTCAAAAAGACAAAGAATCATTTGAAAATGGAGTAAATATCATTACAGTTTCATAGATGGTTCTTTTTGTCTTTTTGTTTAGTGTTTCCAGATGATATAATCTAGTCAACAAGACAAAGTATTTTCTCCTCAGAACTTGCAAAGTAAAGTAAAAACAACCTTGACCTCTGTGTTTGGCAATTGCACAAATTTACATTCTGTATCATCTGCTACTAAAGTCCTCATAACTGTTGGTTTTGTGTAGCTGTAACAGGTGTCCTATAGCCAAGGACCCTAGTACTTCAAAAGTGCTCAAAAATAGGGGCACAGAGCTTTCTCAGACTGATGAGAGAAGGCAGTACTTCTTAGTGGCTGGAGAAGTCTGATAATATGAGGCTTCATCTGCCTATGTTAGACATCTCTGAGAACAAAAATATGCATACATACATAGATATGTATACACACACACATTCATGTTATATACACACATGCACAAACACCATGTACATACATACACACACTCACATGCACACACATGCATACACATGTACACACATACACACATACTCACATACATTCACACCCATATATACAAGCTAAACACTGACACACATACACATACATAAACACACAAAAATTCTGCATATCTCATCTGGCATGGATTTGCTACCACTGTCATTTCTGTTAATGGTCAGTTCCATGAACTATTCTCTGACATGTTACATGAGAGAAGTCAACAATCCCACTAGGCCCAGCTATTTAATTTCAAGTTTTTGGCATTTAACACATAAAAGAAAATTCATTGAGGACATAAGAGGACACTGACAGAGAATTTGCTAAAAGAAACAAACTTCTTGTTAGGATCAGAACTGTACTAAGATTTGTACTATATAAGCAGATAATAACAATTCCATTTGTATTGAGTGCTTTAGACATATTTTATTTAGCAGACCTGTTATCAAAAAAATCATAAAATAGGAGTTGAGATATAGATGCTGTTCTTTAAAGAATCATATAAAATAATTATAAAAGTATAAGTTTATTATAAATATATTCTAAACATAAAACCATGTAACAAAATGTGACTTTCAACATTAAATAATTAGAGTGCTTTAATTAAGAGACATCATTCTCTAAACTGGAAACTGGGCATAATAATGTTTTAAATCTACATTCCTACTTCTCCCCTCAAAAGCACTTGATTCAAAACTGCTTATTCTTTGGATCTATAGGAAAGTGATCTCATCCATATGGCCAGATTTTGTTTCCTTTAAGTGCATTAGCTTTCAATTATAGGCTGTCTTTTCCTGCTGGACTTAATTCTAAATAATAATAACCCCTTCCTTCATGCATCACAGAACCACAATTTAAGTTTTGTGAATAGCAATTAGCTTGTACTGATTGAATAAATCAGTTATTAAATATTGTCTGAATGATAGAAAGAAGTCTGACATTTCTTACTTATGATATTTAATAAGCAAATTGCTTCAGCAATATGGTTTACACAAAGAATTAGATGTTGCTTTTATTTTAATATGAGTAAAAAGCTCAAAATAGTATGTTATGCAAAGGGGCAAAACTTGTGTGTGATAGAAACAGAATTCATCTACCTGGGTTGGTTCTCTTCATCATGTTAGGACTTGGAAAAAGAGGTAGAGGCTACTAGGCAGCCATTGCAAGAAGCCAAGACCTAGGATTTGTGTAGCCTCTGCTGAACTTGACATTGGCTCTGAGACTCAGGATCCTGGTTATGGATTCTATTTTTTCTTTCACCCTCCTATTTCTGGGGCTGGAGATTATCCCCTGCTATTTATTTCTAAAAGGTAAAAAATAGCCCATTTGGCATTTAGAATACCTACCTTTGCTCAAAATTAACTCAGAGGAAGAGCCATACCTTATTTCTCCTCCAGCAGTAATTTCTATACTTTCACCTTTGCTCTTGAGTTGGAAAACCACATACACAGACTACTTCTCTCCACTTGTGAAACTCAGTTTTAGAAGGTAGAGTGAATATCAGTTACTACTTAGAAAATGTTACAAAGGTAATATGGAAAATAAATATTTAAAATGATGCAATATTTACAACATATAAAAATCTACCATAAATGTATTAACCAATCAATATTTTACATTATCTTGATTTAAAATTTCATCAAGCAAAATATTTCACAAAATTATCTCCATTTACAAGTTTTCCTATAAAAACAAATATTGAAAACAGAAAAGTGAGATACTCTGAGTTTTCAAAGGTTAGTTTGTGATGACGACTAAGTGACCTCCGGAAGAACTAACCAATAGAATGTGGTAAATAAGATGAAATTTGTGAGCATATCTCATTAGCTATCTCAGTGAATCAATGGGAATTCTTTTGCATACTCCTGCAGATTAAACTCATTTTTTTTCTTTTCACAAATACATCTATAAATATCATCTACATATAGCATAGCTATATGTATAGTTTAAACTTTCAATATCAAAATATACTTTAGAAATTTTATCATTTTAAAGACTAAAACAAGCACATCAAGATAGAGTAGGCATGAGAAATGGCTCAATGGATAAAGTATTTGTTATTTAAGCAAACGAACCAGATCCCTAGAACTCCCATTAAGTTGGGATGAGTAGGGTAACGCCCTGTAACCCCAGCTCGCTGAAGGCAGAGATAGGGTTCCCTAAAGAAAGCTGGCTAGTATAGAGGATATGAACTGGGTGCTTCCAGTTCATGGATGGACCTTACAGATAAGCCCTTTTAGAAAGCATTTGAACCTTCCCTATGAGAGTAAAGTCTATGCAGAAGAGAAGTTCTTCTACTGTCTCTGAAAAGGAAACCATCCTGTAGCCCACTTCTGTGTGGGAACTACTGACCTTAATCCTACAACCACACACACACACAACTGAATTCTGTCTACAACATGACTTGATCATAGGAGGAGATCTGAAAGAAAAGTCTGGCCAACAACTTCATTGCAGCTTAACTACAATGAACACCATGCCTCATCCACAGAAACTGCAGCTAATGTGTGGGTGTCGTGATTTTCAGCCCACATGTCTCTTGTAGTTTGTTCCACCAAAAATAAAGTTAATAAAAATGGTACTTGTAAATTGCTGATTTGGGTTCACAATTTATAGTAAATAGTTACATCTTAAATTGAGTAATGTTACCCCAGAATTCCCTTTGGTGCATATCAAGTGAGATCCGGCCTTTGAAATGTTTCCCTCCTGTCTGATTTTCTGAAGCTTACAATCTTGATTGAAGGGATCAAGAACTGACATCATGTTTACTCACTTTACCTTTAAGAAGCCCTGTAAGCTCACTAAAACCTCTCAGACTTAAAGGTTCTCAGTTACAACTCTTAAATGAGTGGTCATTGAGATTTTATGAACAGGTGGTCAAGTGGGGGTAGATAAGGCACAGGCAATGCCTTGGAGTTCCCACATCAGAACAAGAATCCTGACACTCAGCAAATATAATATAATATAATATAATATAATATAATATAATATAATACAATATTCTTTCTCTGCTATACCCTCAAGCCCAACACCATGCTTTGTAAAACATGTATAACTTCAACATCACTCCAACACATGCATATGCACTAACATACATATATATATATATATATATATATATATATATATATATATAAGCACAGACACATGCATTTCCATACACATGTACATACATCTACATACTACCTCCATCGTCTCTCTATACAACCCACATGGTATTACTGGTTCTGATTTTTCAAGTAAAAATAAGAGAAAATACACTGTCTTCATGTTCCAAATGAGAATATTATAACACAAAAGGATCCAGAAATGTTGCATGGAGAAACACTACTTTACTAATACGTGCCTCTAGGGTCTTTCCCATATCAGAATGTCTGGTACACTGGAGCCAAGGATTATACTCAGAAGATTACTGAGTTGAGACCTCACACCTACAGCATCCCAACGAAGTAGACCTTCAGAGATTTCTTCTTACTTTGTCTCTTATTAAGCATAGAAATTAAGGGAAATCAGCTCACTATCTTAACATGACATAATTAAGACACTAACATCTACCCTGTAGTATTACTATGAAGATTTAGTAAAAACCACAGTGTATCAGGATTTAATGTATGCATATACGCCTCTACTCCTCAACTGATTCTTTAGGATTGGAATTTTAGACTTTGTATGTTACCTGCACCTTATTCATTCATTAATTCATTTCTTTAATTTTATTTATTCTTCTCTCATACATTACATCACAAATGCAGTCACCCTTCATTTTCCTCCCTCCCAGATCCATAGTTCTTCCCTTCAGAAAAAGTACAGGCCTTCAGTAATATCAACTGAACTCGGCATAACAACAAGACTAGTCATAAATCCTCATATCAAGGCAGGATAAGGTAACAGTAGGTCAAAAACAGTCCCATGACCAGTAAGAGTCAGAGATAACCCCACATCCACTGTTAGGAAGGAGTTCAACAAAAACTTCAAGCTAAAGCACCACATCATGAATACAGAAGGACGGGTGTAGACCCATGCAGGCCCTATGGTTGCTGCTTCAGTCTCTGTGAGCCCCTATGAGCCCTGCTTAGTTGATTCTGTGGGTCATGGTCTCTTGGTGTCCTCAACCCTTCTGACTTCTACAATCCTTCCTCCCCATCTTCTTTAGAATTCTCTGATCTCTGCCTAATGTTTGGTTGTGGGTCTCTGCATTTGTTCCCATCAGCTACAGGATGACTGGGCTAGGCCCCTACCTATGAGTATAGCAGAATATCCTTAGGAATTGTTTCATGACTTTTTGTTTGTTTGTTTTTTGGTGGTTGTAGTGGTTGTTTTTGTTGCACTTGTGTTTTGGTTTGGTTTGGTTTGGGTTGGGTTGGGTTGGGTTGGATTGGGTTTTATGGGGTTTGCCAGTTTTGTTTGATTCTACCCTATATCCCAGAGCCAAACAGCTTCTACATACTGACCATCCATGCATCTGTTCCTTCTCATGGTGGCATGGATCTCAGGTTAGACCTTAGTTGGCCACTTTCACAAGCTCTGAGATACAATTTCCCAGTGCATCTTGTAGGCAGGGCAGGTTGTGGGCCATAAATCATGTGACTGCTTTGATGTACCAGTTATACCACTGAGAACCTAGCCTGGTTACCAGGCTCACCTGTTTCAGTAGTCTTTTTCCATACTTTACCCCTCCATTCCTCACTCTACCTCACAAGATCTCTCCTGTTCCCATCTCCACTTATCCCCAGTCCACCCACAAAAATCTCTTCTATTTCCCCTTTGCAGGGAGAGACAAACATGATATGTACTCATGTATTTGTGGATATTAACTATTAAAGATAATCACACTATAGTCCACAGATCCAGATAAGTTAGATAAAGAGGAGAGGTCTGGAGAATAAAAGGGGATGCATGGTGACCTGAACTTTCTATGTGGCCTGAGCTGTGTTCTCTAACAAAATAATCACTGTTATGTATATATTGACTCTAGTGAGTTCTATGCTTAAATGACTAAACACTCAAAAAAATGTCCAACAAGATTAAGAAGTAATTTGAAGTTCCTCCCTCTTTAGGATGTAGTGCCAGAAGTAACTCTAAAGAGAGCAAATCTATGAGCCACAATATATAGCTGAACAAATTCAAGGAAAAGATTCCCAGGGCATTTTCTGTTTTTTTCTCTTATTGAGTAGAACCTCCATCAAGAGCTACTTATGTGTTTGGTTTTATCTAAAGCAAATCTGAAGGGATGCTTTCTCCTTGACATCATATATGTATGAATAATACCTAATATTTGTGGAATAATTTCAGTTTTGAAGATTTCTATTTTTCCAAGTGGGTAAAATCTAGAGCCTTAATAGAGGTTAGAATCCAGCTCTGTGGCATGTGTATGTAACAGTCATTATTCTGCACATATATTATGGATTTCTCATCTAATTCTTTTATAAGTATGATGAAGGAAGTATGCACTGTTACAGGTTGCTAGTGAGTAAAATAACACAGACAGAAGTTAACCTTCTGTTGTCTACCATACAATACTCAATTGTTAGCCTAACACTTGAATCAAGTCTTGTGATTTCAATTTCTAGGCTCTACTTCTTGGAGGAATGGTCTGAATTTCCTTGAAGGCCTTATACTCTTCATCTTCTCTGAGCTGAATTGCAGGGATATCATTTCCAGGAAACATACTGCAAGGTCTCCTATTGGGGAGGGGATTCCTTGTCTTGTTTATGAAGCTCCTTGGAAGCCAAGCTTTGTGGCTTCATCTTTATATTTCATCATAACACCCAGAAAGCCTGACATTATTAAAGGAAGACTCAAGAGTTTTCTAAGGTAAAAACTATATAAATATATAACATTAATGCATATGAGCCAACACTGGTATTTTAAAGTATACCTAACTCCAAGGATACGGGTATCTCTCCCTGGCTCACTGCGTTGAGAAGTAGAAGGAATTGGTGCTTAAAGGAATAGCTATATCCTTTCTTTGCTTTTCCAGTCAAATTAGCTATATTTATTCTGTTTACAAAGAAGTAGTATGCATGCCAAGCCAGTCCTTTAGAAGATGCTTCCTAGTCATGCAAACCAGAGCCCAGTGGAGGTGAATGTGTAGCTAATGATGAGGTTTCCCAAATGGCAACTAGAGAAATGTGGTAACAATGAGAACAAAGGTGAGCAAGAAGAAAGTTGTAAAACCCTACATAAGGAGGGGTAAAGTATTTAGGAAGACTCATTTTCTTTACTAGGTAATAGGGTGAAGAATATCACCATTAACCAAAATTCAAATGGGACAGCTTTGCTCTGCTTTAAGCCATATGGCAAAGCTCTGCAGAATATCTGTGTCAAATGGAGACATTTTGAAACAAAAGTAATATCCACATGAAAGAGATCACGTTATTAATAGATTTTACTAAAAGAATCATTAAAAGAAAAGAAAAATGCTAAGCATGATGGCCCACACCTGGAATCCTAGCTCCCTTGGGAGGCAAAAAGAAGGTAGAGCTCTATGAATTCAAGGCTAGCCTGGCCTACCTAGTCAGTTCCAGGACAGCGAGAGCTGTATAGTAAGGTCATGCCTCAGGAGGAAGACAGAGAAGGAGAAAAGGAAGAGGAAGTGGTGGTAGTGGTAGGAGAAAAAATGGTGGAGTAGTAGAGGCTGGAGCCAGAGATTTGAGGTCTGCCAAAACACCAGCTCACCATGTTCTATGTAGCCTTGAACAAATTAACTACTGTCTCTTTCAGTTTCCTTACACATAAAAAGTCTCACTACCAGTAGCTAATGGGCCTTAAGTGGATTTTTGTAGAAATCAAAAACTAACTAAATAAATGAATGAATAAATAAATAAATAAATAAAATAAAGTTCAAGTGACTCTGTGGGTTTTGTAATGAAGGGACCAGCTCCAGCTTTCTTCAGTCCTGTGGAGAAGGTTCTGACACATCAGCAGCACCTGTTTAAGCTGTAGGAAGGTGTGTACTTGGCTATGAGTCATCCTCACTATGCTTCAAGTCCCTTTAAAATAAGGTCCCTTTGGGTAAAGTTGAACTCAGGTCCTCATACTCTAGTTAGAGACTACTCTGTCAGGCCATCTTATCTTTGGTGTTTACATCATTGGTCTAGAATTCAGTTCAGACAGTTCTATTTCTTCCTGCACCCAGTCTTGGGCAGTGATCCAAAGGGCATGGCCTAATAGTGCCTTTCTTCTACCCCATATCTTAGAATTTGCTTCCAAAGGAATCCAACCTATGGCAAGTTCTTACTCCAAAGTGTTCAGTTATGAAAAAATCTTGCAAAAAGTGCCATTCCTGGTTTCTGTCTTTAATAATAAATGCTACCTATATGTTTCATAGAAAAATTCTATGAGATGTATTTAACTCAGAGTCCCACAAGTCCAATAATGTTGACATACTTAATCTGAGTAAATTCTTTGTTATAGAAGGCTGCCCTAGCGGCACCTTAGGTTCTAATATCTAAATACAACCCTTCCCCAAGTTGTAACAACTAAAAGTACCTCTAAATGCCAAACATTCCTGGAGGCTGGGCATTTTTCCCCATTGTAAGTCATTATGCTACCATGTAAAGTATAAATGGATGTTGGGTGTTGGTGCTAGCAATGATGTGTACCAGTTCTTCAAAGACACTGTTTAGCAGTATGAAATCCTTTTGGGACACATTGATTTAGCATGAAATCAGACAATTCTTTTTTTTTCTTTTTTTTTTATTAGATGTTTTCTTTATTTACAATATCTCCTTTCCCAAGTTCCCCTCCAAAAGAAAAAAATAAAAATAAAATAAAATACAATACAATAAAATAAAAAACCAAAAACTAAAACAATCCCCTGTTCCCTCTCCTCCCCCTGCTCACCATCCCACCCTCTCCCACAAGAAACCAAGACAAGGTTTTTCTATATAGCCCTGGCTGTCCTGGAACTCATTCTTTAGACCAGGCTGGCCTCGAACTCAGAAATCCACCTGCCTCTACCTCTCAAGTGCTGGGATTAAAGGCATGTGCCACCGCTGCCTGGCGAAATCAGACATTTCTAATGACAGCAAATCATACAGTTATAAATTTAATCTCCAGGAAATGATAACTGCCTTGGCACCCTTGAAAACTATTTATGTCTGACCAAGTTTGAAGAGATATCAGCTTATGATTTTACAAGCACCTTGAGGACAGTGAATGAATTAATACTTTAAAGTTAAAGCCTAACTACCACACCCACATACTTTACAGAGAAATGTCACATTCTCCAGAGGATACTGCTATATGAGTTTAAGTTGTTTAATATCTGTAAAATGGAACTATATAGGGCTCCAAATATACAAGCAGGTACATTCCACAGGGGCTGAGGACATGGCCACAGAAGCATTTAACCAGGGTTCCCAGGGACTCAGAGACGCCAAACTGACAATCTAGGTCCTCTACATATACATTATGGTTGCGTAGCTTGGCGTTCTTGTGGGACCCCTAACAGTGGGCATAGGAATGTTTCTTAATCTTTTGCCAGCTTCTAGGACCATTTTCCTCCCACTGGGATGCCTTATCCAGCCTTGGTATGAGGATATGTGCCTAGTCTTATTGTAACTTGTTATGCCTTGTTTGCTTGGTAGTCCTGAGAGGCCTGCTCTTTCCTGAAGGGCATCAGAGGAAGAGTGGATCTGAGAGAACGGGGTTAGGGGTGGTGTACTTGGAGTGAAGGGAGGGGAAACTGCAGTCAGATGTAATGTATGACAGAAGAATGAACAAAATTACATATGTGTGTGTGCATGCATATATGTATATGATGTATATGTGTATATGTATAGGCAACCTCACATGACTAAATCAAACAGTTCTTCTAAGAACTGATAATAATTAAGGCAATAGATTCATAATTATATCATTTTCATGAATACCAGATTGGATGGCAATTGCCTTAAAAACCTTTAGGTTCCATGTGGAAAAAAAAACAAAAAAAAAAACAAAAAAAAACCTCACTTGTATGAGCCATTAAGACTATTTCCAGAAAGCCACAGGAACAAGCACACATCAGGCCTTGTTGTACCATCTTTTTAGAAAAGAAGACTGTCAGAAAAGCTTTCATCCCATTTCTTTGAGACAGAAAAGAAATGTGGGAAGACTTGGGTATGCGAGAAGAGCTAAAAATACAAAGGGTTTGGTCTCCCCTCCTGCCCTTGACTCCCAATTTTCAATAGCATACGAAAATGCAATTCTGAGCTAACTCGGGACTTCCCACGTAACAGCTCTCAGAACTGACAGGAAAAAAATCTTCATACTGAGTCTCTCTTAACAATGTAAAATCTCTAAGCTTACAACTTGTTTTTGAAATCTGCTCTTGTTCCAAAAGAAACCTCTCTCAGTGGTACATGTAAGACATGCAAGTAGTTTAGAGTCAAACACAAGGAAGACTTATTCTTTCACGAATATCCTCAGGTAATTGTAAATTTAATTTTAATTAAGATCATTGCTATTTCCAGCTTTCTAGCTCCACCATCAGTAACTGGAGAACCACTCACAGACACCTTCAAAAATCATGAAAATTGAAAATGACCCAATCACCAACATGTAAGTTCTTTCCCTGTAATGTACATAAGAATGCACATGTATGTATTCTTATATATGTCTGCATTGATGTAGATATTTATATGTGTGGATATGTGAAATTGATACAATCAAGTACTTTGCTGTTAATGAAGTTCATTGCTAATTTGGATATGGCATAACCTCCAACTTCAAAGACCCATTATAAAATAAGGAATCCAGAAAAACAAACTCTAGCTTTAGATGATTCTAGGGCAGAAGGCTGTATTGGGTATGATAAGCACTCAAGGAAATCCTCATATCTAGCATGAGAGCTAGGATTGGGAAGTGAGGTAATAACTCAGATGTACTAACAATGGGAGGAATCTGAGCAGAAAGAAATCACCCTACTGATAAAAGTGTTAGGACTGGACAGTACTATAGTCAGAAGGAATTAAATGGGTAGACAGTGAATACCTGGCATGTCTCAGGATACAGACTAAGCTAAGGCAGGAGCAAGAGTCTTAATGAGGAGATTGATGCTGGGGTCCTTGTCTCCTGCATTGTGTTTATACTCTTCAGTCTCCATTTATTGGTCCATTTATATCTCAAATACACTATGATGTTTTGTATGTGCTCTGCCAGGGACTGGCACTATTAGAAGGTATGGCCCTGTTTGAGTAGGTGTGGCCTTGTTGGAGTAGTGTGTCACTGTGGGTGTGGGCTTTAAGACCTTCATCCTAGCTGACTGGAAACTGTATTCTGCTAGCAGCCTTCAGATAAAGATGTAGAATTCTCAGCTCCTCCTGCACCATGCCTGCCAGGATGCTGCCATGTTCCTGCCTTGATGATAATGGACCGAACCTCTGAACCTGTAAGCTAGCCCCAATTGAATGTTGTCCTTATAAGAACTGCCTTGGTCCTGGTGTCTGTTCACAGAAGTAAAACCCTAAGACATACCCCTTGTTACCTATTGTATAAGTCTATAGTGAGTTCTTTCAAAAAAAGGAAAACATCAGCTCCAGCTCTTCATCCCTGTCTGCATAAAACTGCCCTCGTAACACTTGTGCTCTTAACAAGGAGATAAAATGTACCCAATTATAGGAATGTGCTATATGTTTCAGTAAAGCTGCAATGTGATCCTACATACAGACTCTGCATATCATTATAGACTCCTCAGAACATTGTTTCCTGCTTGGCAAACTTTATAGAGCTCTTCCCTTCTCTATGACTCTATTCTGATTAGTTTCCTTGGGTGACCTTCTTTGGGTTACATACCATGATCTCAATACACACTGTCCTACATACCCTGGAAATTCTAACTGATTATGTTACCACCGCTGCCTCATCTGAAGTCAGGTATCATAAATAATCGAAAGCAGTTGTGGCAGGAATTCAAACTGATCATAACCAGAGTTCTCAACTCACAGATATATACCCGTGTGTACCAGGTGATCTTCACACATTTCCCCTTTCTACAATGGCATCACTAGTGTAGAGACTGGTCTTGTTTATATTTGCAACCTCAGAGCTCAACACAGAGTAAACGTCCAACAATTTTCCTGAGGAAATGGAGAACCAATTTTCTCTAACAGGGACACGTTCTTCACTCTGCTCCCTCGCCCGGGTGTTACAAATGTCAATTATTTGGAAAGTGCTTGGAAATTGTCTACTGCTCTCCTGAGAAATATTGCTTCTCTGGGAAGAATGAGTCTAAATTAGAACATCAGCCCTGTTCTCTGCTGCCTCTACTTGATTCTGTATCATGATGTGTTAACATTTCCCAGAGCCTATGACAGTTTAGACACTGAAGGCAGAAGCCCAAGAGAAATTATAATGAGCATGCGGGTTACTTACTATTTTAATGATGAAACCTGCAAGGAGTCTTTCCAAATCATCTGGTGATATTAGTTAAAGTATGAAACTATAATCTAAGTATCACTGTAAAGAAAATATATTTGCATTTTGAGTTATTTGGAATTTGCTTACTTGAGTGGCTTTTCAATTGGGTTGTGTTCTTACTCAGTATTTTAACATCTCCTAGATGATGATATCATTTCTGAATCAGCTGTCCACACTGTGAACATCATACACCATGCCTGATAGAAAACACTGTGCTAAGTTTCCCAGCAGCCTCCTTTCTGTCACTCTAATGTCACATTTGAGTAACAATTTAGAGAGGAATCATCTGCTTATCAACGTGGAAGAAAAGAGAATCAGAGAAATCGTGGCATAGCAAAAGCTTCCCTTGTTTTTCATGAGATTTGCAGAGTGCCCAAGATATGAGGACACTGAGGTTGGATGACCTCAGGAGCTGTCTCCAGTTGATTTGCATTTGCTTGTGGGAAAAATCCATTAGTCAATATCAACATCATTTACTGATGTCTGCCAAGAACGTGGGACATGGGAGAAAAGCCTTGCTTCAGTTCCAGTCTGTTATTTTAACAAGTAGGTAACATTGTGGTGGTAGCCAAATGTCAACAGGACAATTACTGGTACATGTGATTCTGTCACTCACACTTTTTATTTCTAGGTCAGCCATTCTCCCTATTGCACTTATTGTTAGCACTCAAAGCATGATATGCCAGTAGAATCTCTGGTAAATTCCATTTTTCTCAATATTTGGCAGATATGATGTTCAAGACATTGGACTTTGTTCTTCTTCCTGCTTATCCCTGAGAAGCTATATCTTCTTATAAAAAATGTTGCAACTACTCACACCTTATGTATATCTTGATCATATAGTCCTCATTTTACTTTTCTCTGCATCATGGTTGTCCTTGTAATTCTACTTATAGGTCTACTTTTCCTCTAAGCCCCTCCTACTTAAAGGTTCATTTATGAAATCTGATTGATTAGTCTCTAAACAAGATGTATCCATCCAAACAGCAGCTTCACTTAGCAAATCTATATCTTATCTATGTTCCATGTACAGCAAATCATCTAACAAGATAAGTGTTTTCATGATTACACACAGACCTTTGTGCCTTCATAATGTAGAAACAAAATTGGACTTTGTAGAACTATCAAGTGATAACTATTCTACTAAGTAAATAAACTTCAAGAACTTTTATGTGATATCTGTTCTGAGTGCAAAATCCTAACAGTGGAAGTGTGAGAAGCAAAAATGGACAGAACAGCATGGTATATTTTAGGACAGGCATTTGTGAAGGAGTTGACCTGAATCCAGAAGGCCATAAAGGGGTGATGCAAACTACCTTCTCCATTTCTATAAATGAATTTTAACTGTCATCAAAGATCCTTTTAAAGGTTCAGCTCCATATGTAAGGATATCCTTTTGACAATACTGTAGAGACTAGAGACAGAGAAACTAGTTAATAGCTTCTTACAATATTCAAGATAGAAAGTAATGGGCTGTAAGCTGAAGCAAGAGTCAGTGCAAAATAAACACATTCTGTATTTAGTAAATCTTTTCATTTTGCAGGTGAGAGGAATATTTACAATGTCCAAGGAAACACACTCAAAGGACCTAAAATCACATGTGTTCAGCCAGTTTGTCTATATCATGTATAATGTTTTAGATCACTAGATCTCATGGATTATGGAGAACTTGGAAAATCTCTATGCCTATGGGATCTCATTCTAGACACTAAGGACTCCAATAATAGTATGAAGCAAGGTTCTTTATTTATTTATCTTTTTATTATTTCCTTTCCTCTGCCTTGTCCCAGGTCTATGGCCCAGGATGAGTTTGCTATGACTACTAAAGAAATTCTTCTTTATTGCACTTACAGTTGACATAAAGGACCCTTTTGTCAGTCAGATCTTAGGATTATATACCTAGAGGGAAGTGGTCCCTGACCACAGCATCAACAACAGCAACTGCAGAAAGTATGTGGAGGCCCACACTGTCTACACCAAAACAGAACACCTGTTTCCAGACATTGCTTTGAAGTCAAATATTTTTCAGCCTTCTTTCAACAAACTCCTTTGGTGAAAGCCTTCTTCTTCTGTCATTTCTACTCTTGCTGGGGGACATCCTCCTTGGCATCGTTGCAAGCAACCTCTTCAGAGCAATATCACTTTTATCAGTATATAGGGTCCTTGAGGGTTATTGTTCTCTCTGTTACAAAAATATAGTTCTCTGTTAGAGAAACAAAGTAACTGTCCACCTACTTGGGTAATGACTTTATTTCTTCTACTACGCTAACCTTATGAAAAACTATACAGCTATAAAAAGGACTGAAGCAAACAGACAGGGAGACATATGCACATATGATTAAAAACATGTTCCTGAAAATTAAACAACTTCATAAGTTTCATAAGTAAGATACTATACATTGTAACTTAAAACACAGACGCACAACTCAAATTTAGCAAGTGCTAAAGGAAAAGCTCAGACGATGTGCTGTGAACAATTGTTGCTGAGCTGATTATCTAAACAGTGGTGTGGTGGTTTGAATATGCTTGGCCCAAGGAGTAGCACTGTTAGTAGGTGTATCCCTGATGAAGTAGGAGTATCTTTGTGAGAGGAAGCGTGTCACTGTGGGAGTGGGCTTTGAGACTCTCCTCATAGCTGCCTGGAAAACAGTAGTCTTCTCCAGTTTGTCTTCAGAACAAGCGGTAGTAACCTCAGCTTCTCCAGCACCATGCCTGCCTGGATGCTCCCATGCTTCTGTCCATGATTGTAATGGACTGAACCTCTGAATGTGTAAGCCATCCCTACTTAAATGCTTTTCTTTATAAGAGTTTCCTTGGTGGTGGTATCTCCTCACAGTGATGGAAACCTTAACTAAGACAAGTGGCAAGCCATTAAAGATGTGTGAGCAGGAACATGGTGTAACAAAGGGCTTGTTTATTTGTTAATATTTTTAAACAATATATTAGTTTGTTGTTATGTTGTTGTTGCTGCTGTTGCTGCTGCTATTTTCATTGCTATGGTCAATGTCCCATATCTTTTAAAAGAAAGTATCTCAGCTCACAGTTTCATAGGGTTCAGTCTGGCACAGCAAGGGGAACATGGCAGAACAAAACAGAACTCATCATGGTGGGCCAGGAAGCAAAGTCAGCAACAAAAGGAGGATGAATAACCCAAAAATCTTCACTCAGTGCTGCCTGGAAAATACGGGTCTTCTCCAGTTTGCCATTGGAACAAGATGTAGAACCCTCAGCTCCTCTTTCCATCTAAACCAATTTCCAAAGTAGTGCCATGAGCTGGGGACCAAGCATTCATAGCAGGAATCTGGGAGCAAGATGTCAGATTCAGAGAATAACAAGTAGAATGTTTATGAATAAGGAAAAGAAGAGGAGAATATCCACTTATCAGAGAGTGCATACCAAGTGTGTTCTTTTGTGATTGGGTTACCTCACTCAGGATGATATTCTCTAGATCCATTCATGTCCCTAAGAATTTCATAAATTCATTGTTTTTCATAGCTGAGTAGTACTCCATTGTGTAAATGTGCCACGATTTCTATATCCATTCCTCTGTTGAGGGCCATCTGGGTTGTTTCTAGTTTCTGGCTATTTTAAATAAGGCTGCTATGAACATGGTGGAGCATGTGCCCTTATTACATGTTAGAGCATCTTCTGGGTATATGCCCAGTGCTGGGTCCTCTGGTAGAACTATGTCCAATTTCCGGAGGAACCGCCAAACTGATTTCCAGAATGGTTGTACCAGCTTGGAATCCCACCAGCAATGAAGGAGTGTTCCTCTTTCTCCACAACCTCTCAAGCATCTGCTGTCACCTCAGTTTTTTTTATCCTAGCCATTCTGACTGGTGTGAGGTGGAATCTCAGGGTTGTTTTGATTTGCATTTCCCTGATGACTAAGGATGTTGAACATTTCTTTAGGTGCTTCTCAGCCATTCAGTATCCCTCAGTTGAGAATTCTGTTTAGCTCTGTACCCCATTTTTTAATAGGGTTATTTGGTTCTCTGGAGTCTAACTTCTTGAGTTCTTTGTATACATTGGATATTAGCCCTCTATCAGATATAAGATTGGTAAAGATCTTTTCCTAATTTGTTGGTTGCTGTTTTGTCCTATTGACAGTGTCTTTTGCCTTACAGAAGCTTTGCAACTTTATGAGGTCCCATTTGTCAATTCTTGATCTTAGAGCATAAGCTATTGGCGTTCTGTTCAGGAAATTTTCTCCTGTGCCTATGTGCTCAAGGCTCTTCCCTATTTTCTTTTCTATTAGTTTCAGTGTATCTGGGTTTTACGTGGAGGTCTCTGATCCACTGAGACTTGAGCTTTGTACAAGGAGATAGGAATGGATCAATTTACATTCTTCTACATGCTAACTGACGGTTGAGCCAGCACCATTTGTTGAAAATGCTGTCTTTTTTCCACTGTATGGTTTTAGCTCCTTTGTCAAAGATCAAGTGACCATAGGTATGTGGGTTGGTATGCACTCTCTGATAAGTGGATATTAGTCCAGAAGATCAGAATACACGAAGTACAATCCACAGACCACAAGAAACTCGAGAAGAAGGAAGACCAAAATGTGGACACTTCATTCCTTCTTAAAAGGAGTTGCAGAGATTAACTATGGAGCAGAGACTGAAGGAAGGACAATCCAGCCTGATATAGCTGTCTCCTGAGAGGCTCTTACAGTACCCGACTAATACAGAAGTAGAGGCTCACAGCCATCCATTGAACTGAGTAAGGGTCCCCAATGAAGGAGTTAGAGAAAGGACCAAAGGAGCTGAAGGGTTTGCAGCCCCTTAGGATGAACAATATGAACTAACTAGTACCCTCAGAGCTCCCAGGGACTAAACCACCAACCAAGGAGTATACATGGTGGGACTGATTGCTCTGGCTGCATATGTATAGTAGAGAGATGGCCAAGTCAGTCATCAATGGGAGGAGAGGCCCTTGGCCCTGTGAAGGTTCTGTGCCCCAGTGTAGGGGAATGCCAGGGCCAGTAAGAGGGAGAGAGTGGGGTGGAGAGCAGGGGGAGCAGGGAGGGAACAGGGGTTTGTTCTTGTTGTTTTCTTGTTGTTGTCTTGGGTTTTTTTGGAGGGGAAACTGGGAAAGGAGAAATCATATGACATGTAAATAAAGAAAATATCTAATTAAAAAGAAAAGGAAAAGAAGAGGAGACACAAAGTGACAAGACCATCATTCAGAGCTTTATGGTAGAGTATTAGCTTCCCTGGGGAGTGTACTGCTGGTTTTGTTTCTAATTGACACAAGCTAGAGTCATCAGAGAGGAAAGGAGCCTCAGTTGAGGAAATGCTTCCCTGAGATTCAGCTGTAAGGCATATAGTGATCAAGTGGGGAGGGCCCAGCCCACTATGGGTACCATCCCTGAGCATGTGGTCTTACATTCTATAAGAAAGCAGGCTGAGCAAGCCAGAGGAAACAAACCCATAAGCAGCACTTTGCCTCTGCATCAGCTCCTGCCTCCAGGGTCCTGCCCTGTTTGAGTTCCTGTCTTAAATGCCTTTGGTGATGAACAGCAATGTGGAAGTATAAGGTGAATAAACCATATCTTCTCCAACTTGCTTTTTTGGTTCATGGTGTTTTGTTGCAGCAATAGAAACCCTAACTAAGAAAGGGAGGGAACAGTAGTCTCTGAACACTCTTCACCAAAGCTAAGGTCAATTGATACAGCTAAGTTGGGGACCTAAACTGGAGGAAATGCCACAGAATCTTAAGAAGTCCTAACAGATGAAGCAGCTGCCTGATGGAGGCCCAGGTGTGCTAGGGATAGTAGCAAGTGGCAGCACAGGCTTGTCACAGCAACCATCAAAAGTAGGTGCCAAGTGTTGAAGAGAAATTCATATTTTTTTTTCTTTTTAGGTTTTTTTTTTTTTTTTTTTTGACCAGGCTGGCCTCGAACTCAGAAATCCACCTGCCTCTGCCTCCCAACTGCTGGGATTAAAGGCATGTGCCACCACTACCCAGCAAGAAATTCATATTTTGAGGAGCATTTACAGAAGCATGGAGAGCAGAGCAGGATCCTGTGGCTCAATAGGTGATGTGACAATAGACCACTGAGGCCTCAGTGAGAGAAGATGCACCTAACCCTCGAGAAATTTGAAGCCCAAGGGAGACCTTGTGGGGGAGGCATCCTCTTGGAGATGGTCGGGAGGGAGAGGTATGGTATGAGGAACTGTTGGAGGGCAGATGGGGGGAAATAATGACCAGACTGTAAAAATGAGTAAAGGTAATTTTAAAAATAAAATAACAACAATAACAACAACAACAACAATAATAATTGTCTCCGTCACCTCACACTGTATCCTCTATAATAAATCTTTGTGTCTGCTCTGATCTGATAAATACTTTTTTACCCCTTCTCCCTTGACTTGCCACAGCTGTTCTCTGTACAACACAGCTGCCAAAATAGATCCAACAAGCAGCAGTCCTCTGTGGCCTTTGCTTCAAGCTCCTGCCTTGAGTCTCTGCCTTGGTGTCCCTTAATGATGGACTGTAACCTGTAAGGTTACGTAAACCTTTTCCTCCCCAAGTTGCTTAAAAAGTAAAAAAATAAAAATAAAAAAAGTAAATGAAAAAGACATTGTGGGTTTTGCAGGCAAATGGATGGAACTAGAAAACATCATCCGAGTGAGGTAACTCAAACCAAAAAGGACATGCAAGGTATGTACTCACTAATAAGTGGATATTAGCCAAAAAAAGTACAGAATACCCAGCAAACAATACTCAATACAATACAGAACTCAAGAAGGTTAACAAGCCAAAGGGCCCAAGTGAGGATGCCTCAATCTCACTTGGGAGGGAGAAGGAAGCAATCACAGGGAGTAAAGGAAGGGAGGGATCTGGATGGGAGAGGGGACAGGGAAGGGAAAAGGGGAACATGATCATTGGGGAGGGTGTTAAACAAGAGTGAAGCCCTGTGGGCCAGCAAAAAGAATGGAAACCGGCAAACTCGGGAGATAGGAAGTGGGAGGATCCTCTAGAATGTACTAGAGACCTGGGAGGTCAGGACTCAAAGGGAGGGACCTTAGATGAAATGCCCAACAGTGAGGGAACTTGTAGAGTCCACCTCCAGTAGAAAGAAAGCGCATCAAGTGGAGGGATGGGGTTGCCATCCCACAGTCAAAAACTCTGACCCAGAATTGTTCCTGTCTGAAAGAACTTCAGGGACAAAAATGGAGAAGAGTGAGAGAAAGGAGGCCCAGGCTCCAAGGCTTGACACTATTACTAATGTTATGGTATGCTTACAGACAGGAGCCTAGCATGGCTGCCCTCTGGGAGGTCCAACAAGCAGCTGAAAGAGGGAGGATGGGATAGGGGAGCTGGGAAAGGGGATAACATTTGAAATGTAAATAAATAAAATATCCAATTAAAAAAAAGTCAGATGCAGATACTTATACCCAACCAATGGACAGAAGCTAGGCACCCCTGTGGTTGGATTAGAAGCTGAGGAGGAGAGCAACCACATAGGAAGACCAGCAGTTTCAACTAACCTGGATTTCTCAGATGCTGAGCCACTAACTAGGCAGCATACACTAGCTGATATGAGTCCCCTGACACATATACAGCAGAGGACTGCTTGGTCTGGCCTCAGTGAGAAAAGAAGCACCCAACCCTTGAAAGACTTGAAGTCCCAGAGAGTGGAGAGGTCTGAAGGGGTAGGAGGTGGGATGAGGTGGGTACATCCTCTTGGAGCCAGAGGGGTATGAAAGGGGGAAGGAATAGGATGAGGAAGAGTCGGAGGGTGGACCTAGAAGGGGATAATGACTGGACTGTAAAAAAGATTTAATGATGATAATAATAATAATAATAATAATAATAATAATAATAATAATAAAGTGGGAAGGGATATCTAGGAGGAATTTAGGAGGAGAAGGGGTTATTATGATATAAAAGTCCCTAAGATTTTATAAAAATATATTATTTTGAAATTATAATGTAAAAGAGACATTATTGTAGAAATTATGAATATTTCTCTGTTAGTTGCTTTTTTATGGATAAGACAGAATATCCTAAAGTAATGATGTAAACATTTTAAAGGAATGAATTATATATTTTGGCTCATGATTAAGAAAGATTCAGTCCATACTCTTGGTTATATCGATTTGGAGTCCACAGTGAGACAAAACATCATGGCAGAGAAGTTTTGTGGCAAAGGCCACCTACTGTGTGCTGGAAAGGAGAGAAAGAGAGGAAGAAACCATAACCAGGTGTACTCTTCAAAGGCAACTCTAAATTGACCTGGTTCCTCAAAGTAGGCTCCTCTGCATAGTTTCCAGCACCTCAAAAATTATAGAAACTGGGATAACGTAGTAAACATATGAGCCTATAAGAGACCTCTCATATTCAAGCGTTAATGGTTTTATTTTGGCTCATGATTTAAGATGCTTCTTCAAGTTCAGATAAATACAGTACTTTAACCTGAGGCAAATCAGAATATTATGATAGAAATAACAGTGAGAGAGGTGGATATTTATTGCATGGCAGCCAGGAAATAGATCTGACCTTTGTCAGATATAAGAGCTAAGGACAAGATATATCCACCATTGGTATTTTATTAACCACCTACAAATTCCAACTAGGCCCTGCTTCTCAAAACTTTCTACTGCCTTCCAATAATACCATCAAATTGTGAGTCCTTGGAATAATTAACCAATTGACTCTCCAGTCACCCCTCAATGAGTTGGCCCACCATTGTCCATACAACCCTTCAACACATGATGTACTTCAAGTGACAGCACCACCTAAAAACCTGGGTTTGTGCACAGAGAAGCTTGTGAGGAAGAAAATAATAAGTACTTGCCTCTTCCAACAAAGTGGCTTCAAGTGTGGCCTACTGCTTAAGATACTGCAGGTGACGTTAGAACCTCTGGGATGAAATCAAGGGCAGAACTTGAAGAAAATAGTATTTCAAAGATTTAAGGTTACTGAGAGCAGAGACTTAACAAATTAATGCAAAGACTATTATCAACCAAAGTATTAAACAGCAAACAAAATTCACATGTATAGAAACTCATAAGGATTTTATGCCAGTAGTCCTTCAGTATTTCCCTACTTCACGGTCCTCTATGCTATCATCATCATGTGTCAATGTTGTTCACATAGAACCAACAACAATAACTGACAGCTTCCAGCCTTGTGCAAAGGAAGAGCTTCTGAGCCAAAGGTTAACTATCCAGTGCCTTTGATGTACATCTTTTCATCTTTAAATTACATTTTGGGTTCTTTTTTTTTTTAACCACCAAGAGTCATTAAGACATCCTAACTGAGTTAAGGTGCCCCCAGGAGTGTTTGTCTCACTATTTAAGCAAGAAATAAGTTCACTAAAGGACTTCAGGAATCATATATTAGCTTGGCATTGGGTACTTTTTGTTTTAAATTAATAAATGCCTATCTCAGTGTTTTCCTTAGTTATCATGGGTACACATTATAAATATGTCAAAGTTCCAAATGTGGAAACACAAGAACTAGAATCTCCAACAACAACGACAACAACAACAACAAAAATTAGCAGCAATACATACCTTCCCTTGAGAAGATCAGGTGCTGGGTCACAAATCTAGATGATGATCTGCTATTAGGGAATTTTGCCAGGTCTGTGATTGCTCAAACTCCAAAGAACAGTGAAAACTGAATGATAGCACCATTGAGCCTTAGCTTAGGGGGTCAGTGGTTTAACTCAGGGAAGCATGAAACAATTGTATAAGTTCAAAAGCAAGAATAATTAAGTTTCCTTCAAGAAATATAGGTGAACTGTGTTCATCATGATCTGAATAATTTCAGGGTAGTTTCTTCAAATGTACAAGTTGTTAGTTGCTGTAGCATTTTCTCTGTCCAATCACATTAGGGCAGTGGCAGGCCTGTTATTGGACAGGAATAGAAAGATGGAGTGAGAGTTGGGGGAAGAAAAAGGTCAGGAGCAGGGGAAGGAGAGGGGTCAGGAAAGGAGGAGAGAGGTCATCATGGAGACAGACTATGAGGACGAGTCTGACCCCACGAGGTTATACAACCAAGCAGAGGTTTTTACAAAATAGATTAATTGGGTTAGAATATTGTCTTTATTATTTGGTTCAGAAATTATTGTATTGGCATCTTGTAAGTTGTGTTTTTATTATTATATAAATCTGATTGAATATTAAGGCCTTAAGAGTCATGCTTTACTTACTGGGTCTTAGGCGCTATTTAGACGAATGATTGTGGGAGTATGTAAAGGGTTGCATGTGAGCGAGATGTTTGTAATAACTGAGAGAGAATAATAAGAGCCCTCCAGGATGTGAGCTCAAAAACGTTGCCCAGCAGGAAATGGAGTTTGCAGGGTGGAATCATTTTTTAAATTCCTGCAACAGTTAGTAACGCTGAATTTTTTATTGAGTGAACAATGAAGATCTTCTACTTTCTTCAAATGATTAAGAGATAATCTGCCAATTTCATATTCAAGCTGCCTATAAGAATATGTATGTATATATATATACATATATGTATATATATGAGTATATTCATAATATGTGATATATAAAATTGGTAATAAAAACTAGGTAAAAATAATGCTTCATGTTTTAATAGCATGCATACATAGAAGATAAATGATAGATAGATAGATAGATAGATAGATAGATAGATAGATAGATAGATAGATAGACAGACTGACTACAGAGATAGAGTGAACAATAAAAATCTTTAAATGTTCTTCATACACATTAAGAGATCATTTGACAAAGAAAAGCAAGGTCTCATAAATGCCACTGATTGCCGGGCTAGCCATGGCTCAGACTAGCAGATTCCATTAAATATTTTAATGAAATATTTATGTAAATTTTGACATAATATAATGTAGCTAAACTCCTCTTTCCCTTCCATGACATTAACCAATCTATCTTAGGGTGATTATGATATTCAATCTGCTAGCTAATTAGGGACTAATTAGTCAACTTGTATATTTATGAATGTTTCCAGTTTCTTAATTGCAGGCCTGTGGAGTCCTGGGAAATATTTGTGATTGTCAATGGGTTGAAAAATACCAGAACTTTGGGTTACAAAGAAATTATATTAAATATTGGATAATAATAATCCTTCATGTCTTAATAGCATGCCAAAGCATACACATAACTTTTCTATCCACATTAGTTTATTTTTACAATATCTCATGGAGAAGGTATACAGTGGAATTTTTATGAATCTGCCATTACTGCTTTTTATATACTTACAACAAATGTTAACTCAAAGAATCAATGTAATGTATATTAAGTTCTCAATAAATGTTGGAAATGTGAATAGAAAAAAGGGAGATGGAAAACAAAGGAAGGAAGGAGGGAGAGAGGGAGGAAGGAAGGAAAGAACAAAGGTGTCATTGTCAATTGACTGGATTGAACAATCACCTATGAAACATATGTCTGGTTATATCTATGAAGTCATTTTCAAAGTGGTTGTACTGAGGAGGGAGGACCCATACTAAATGTTGGCAGTACCACACCACACTGAATATAAAGAAGAACACTAAATACTGTCATTTATCTCTTTCAGCTTCTTGACCATGAACACAATGTGGCATGATACCTGTGTTTGTCTCATCACAAATGGAGCTGCTTACATTGCCAGGCCTTCTCCACCATGACAAACGTTATCCTTGAACTATGTGTCAAAGTAAATCCTTCCTTCCTTAAGTTATTCTTGTCAAACATCCGGGGCTAATGTCATAGTAAATCTGATCATGCTGTCCATATCCTTCAACAACATGGAACCAGTTTCGAGGAGGAAAGTGGAAGATTTCAGAGATGCAGATGGGCCTTTCTGGAGGGTGGTTCATAGACCAGAATACCATTAGCGCTAAAGGAAATAGGGTCTAAACTATGAGAGTTTACAGAGAAATAAGTTTTAGGAACTAGGCTAGAGGCCTTTGGAGTTATAGTCTAGCAAACATTCTGGCTGCGTTCTAATAAATGAAGTCAATATGAATTAGGCAAAAATTGAACTGAGCTGTTTCATAGAGGAAATCTTTTAAGACAATACAATGTCTAGGATGTGGTGTGGTTGTTGCTCACTGCATTTGCTCAGTTTTATAATGAGGGTTCAACTAGGAAGAAACTTCACATAAGAAAAGTGTCCTGAAGCTATTTAGAATTTCTGTTGCTATGATAAAACAACATGACCAAAACAAAGTAGGGGAAGAAAGTGTTTATTTTTCTTACACTTCCACACTGAAAAGAGTGAGGGCAGGGACCTGGAGGCAGAGACTAAAACAGAAGCCATGGAGGGCTGTTGTCCTCTAGGTTTGCCTCTCGTGGCTTATTCAGCCTGCTTTCTGATAGCCTTCAGGATCAGCTGCTCAGGGCTGACTCCAACCACAGTGAGCTGGGTCATCCCACATCAATCACACACACACACACACACACACACACACACACCATTGGCTTGCCCATAGGCTAATCTGATGAGGACATTTTTTTTTTAAGTTGAGGTTCTCTCTATCCAAATGACTTTAGCTTGCATAAAGTTGACATAAAACTAGAGCACAGCCTCTACCTATCAGAAGCTTCAACTTGTGAAAGTGGAAATTAATTTAAAAGGACAGAACTGAACTGAAAATTCCACTAAAGGGATTCCTTACTCAAAACCAGCCACCTGGATAAAAACTGTGAGAAACCATTCTAGGTCTTCGGCACTATGCTATGAGGGTGAATTCTAAGTTGTAACTGAGACTCCAGAAGACTCTGGAAGCATGGGCGATCCTCTGCCAAGGACAGAAAACCAGCACAGGATAGTGTATGTCTGACTTCAGAAGTAGAAATGTAGAAGTTTCTTTGCTAAAAGGCCAGTGAAGCCCACGTGAATCTATCATAAACTCCAGGTGCCAGACATGGAGAAGTTGGTGTTTATGAGAATAAAGGCTGATTTCTTGCTCCTATTAAATATCTTTTATAGTCCATTGCTGTTTTGATCCTCAGGTTCTTTCCAGGAAGTGACAAAAGATAGGTCATCTTTTACATGAGACCTGATGGTCTAGCAGCAGAGAGAAAATGATGTTGCAGAGCCATGCAGTGGTCCTGAGGATGTCTGTTTAGAACTGATTTGTGTGACTCTCTGTGCTTCATTGTCTAAAGCAAGGTAGATCTAGCCTTGGATATAAAAAAAATACAATATTCTCAAAACAAAGTTTTTCTCATTTGAAAAAGGAAAATAAGTAAATGTAGGTTTACTTTTTCAGTTTTAAAAAATCTTTATATTCTTCAACAGTACCGTAGAGCAACAGGTTGAGAAGTCAGTTTCCGTGCATCCTTCCTTCCTTCTAAATATTTTTTTTGGTCACATTCCATGATGGACTTTTGAGGGAGATATCAAAGAATTTCAGAGTGTGGAAATGGTAAATATGTGAACCCAGAAGAAAGTGAACATTGGCTCTTTGTCTTTCTCGAATTTTGAATAGTGGTAAACCTGTAGTGTTTGCTAGTATTATTTAATGTATTCACATGGCCATACACCCTGCTTAAATGCAGCCTCCCAAGTTCTTGCAATGACTAGCATATATTCCAGAAACAAATAGCCTGAACAAGCAAATGTTTTTTAGGGACAAGAAAAATACCAAAGAAGAAAAGAAAAAAAAAAAAGAAAAGAAAAGAAAAAAGCACTTGCTGTCAAATCTACAGACCTGAGTTCAGTTTCTGGAACCTACATAAAGAAAGAACTAACTCACAAAAGCTATCTTCTTACTTCTCTCTACATGTGATCAGTGTTGTGTGTATGTGTGTGTATTTACATGCACATACCACCACCACCACCACTATCATCATCATCATCTTCATCATCATCATCATCATCATCATCATCATCATCATCATCATCATCATCATC
>JADRCD010218152.1:12213-35080 GCA_019843815.1 Montemys delectorum | reverse complement strand
TGTGTGTGTGTGTGTGTGTGTGTGTGTGTGTGTGTGTGTGTGTGTGTGTGTGTGTGTGTGTGTGTCTGTCTCTGTGTGTGTGTGTGTCTGTGTGTGTGTCTGTGTCTGTCTCTGTGTGTGTGTGTCTGTGTGTGTGTCTATGTCTGTCTCTCTCTCTCTCTCTCTCTCTCTCTCTCTCTCTGTGTGTGTGTGTGTGTGTGTGTGTGTGTGTGTGTGTGTGTGTAAAATCTTAACATTTACCTATAAGACATACCTATTTTTCTCTCACTAACCATGTCTACTGAATGAAACACTTAAGCCACTCTGTTTATAATATATAGTGTAATATAAACCTCAAATGAAATCAGGTTTGAGAACACACTGGGCCTATGATAAGTTACCCTATCTTGAATAGGATGCCAATTTTCAGAGTGGAGCTTGCCTTACATTATTCTACTTCATAAAACAACAGCCTTGACCTGAGTTATTCCATTCTAAATACAAGTGCCAAGACAGAATAACTCTACACATTGTATATACAAGTAACTAATCACCATCTGGCAGCACACCAGGAGATACAACTGATAAATCATTCCTTCCAGTAAAGAATTACCTCTGTGACAAATCTAATCATATCAGAAACAACAGACACATGAGCTTATCAAACATATCATATGAACCCCCAACATGTATTCATAAAAGAAGGTGAATCTCAACACTAACAGATAGTACTGACCTATCACCCAGTCATTCCTTACAAGCCTCAAAAAAAAAAAAAAAAAAACCGCAGCAAAGGACCCTTGACTTCCATGCACAACACACTCAAAACTATGCTCCCCCTGAACATTCATTTAATAACTCTGCTCTATGAACACCCCTGTACCTGTAGACTTTTCCTATAATCGGGGTTAATTCTCTGCCAATCTTCAGGTCTACTTTGAACTCTGAAATCTTTTTAACAATTTCTTTAACATTCTGTAACACCATACATGTATACATACATATATTCCTACATACACATATGTAAATATGTGATATTTGTATTAATATTACTGATCAATATCAGAGTAAAAAAATTGTAATCTCCAGTGACCATATGTACCAAGTGAATTGGTAGTACTTGTAAATTAAAGAGTTGAAGTAAATTGTAAGTTTATTGTTATTCAATAAATCCCAACATTATAAAAAGACAAAAAAAAAAGAAAGCCATGTCTAGCTGTGCTGCTGACACAGCGTACTTTCAAATCACCATCCTTATTCTTGTTACTACTTGACTTTTTATATAAATGTATGTGTGTGTTAACATGCAAATATGTCAACAGGTTCATGCTTGTATATAAATGTGTGTGTCAAAATACAGATGTGTCAACAGGTTCACAAAGGTCTTAGAGGAATTTATTAGGCAAATAGCAACAATTTTGTGCTTTTCTACAATTTTGAAGTTTTAATCATACATATGTACTTTATAATAAAAATAAATATGCATTTGTTTGTCTAATGAGCAGGTATAAGAAAGAGGATACCGCCAGGTGGTGGTGACACATGCCTTTAATCCTAGCACTTGGGAGGCAGAGGAAGGTGGATTTCTGAGTTCGAGGCCAGCCTGGTCAACAGAGTGAGTTCTAGGCCAGCCAAGGCTACACAGAGAAACCCTATCTCAAAAAAACAAAAAAAGAAAAGAAAAAAAAAGAGGATACAAAGGGCAGGAGATGAAGTTCAGTGATGGAACTCTTATGGAGCACATACAAGGCCTCACAGGTTCAGTGTCTAGTGACTCAAAAGAGGAGGGAAAATGAAAAGGAAAATGACAGTAGTGCCTGCATTTGAACCATGAGTCCAAGTAAGTTCTTTATCCCATAAGCTGCATTTGTCAGAGCAGTCAATCACCACAGAATAAAAATTAATATAATTTATGAACATAACCTCTAATGTTACTGTTGAGAATTTAAGATGATAATTTGAATTATATAAATATTTAAAAATAAAAACATGGTTTTAATTTGTAAGGCATGCCAGCTTCTGGAAATATCCCTAAAGTTTGGTCACTTTGTCCACTGAAGCTCTCTTTTTTCATAGTTGGTTCACAGTTTGCCGATCATGCCATACCCTAGTTACTCAGAACTCTAAGCTATCCAGCTCTTGCCTCACTGATCTTTAAAATATGCTTTTCCAAGTTTGTTACACATGCAAATGAATTGCCTGGTTGTCAACAAATAGTAATGCTCAAATTTCATTGATCATAAGTGATTATATGATCCTTATCTGCAGACCAAGGTCTGCAATCCTCTGTATACAGGGTTGGGGAGTATTTGCACTGTCTTCACATGGTCATTATATATATATATTACACACACACACATATATATATACACATATATATATACACATATATATGCATGTATATATGCATGCATATATATGTGTATATATATGTGTGTATGTGTATGTGTGTATATATATATATATATATATATATATATATATATATATATATCAAAAATCTGTTAAGTAATACTTTAAAGGAGTGCCTGATCAGAAGCAATTTTCCCCCAGGTAGACAACTCACCGTATCAAAAGACATTTCTGATTGTCACCTTTGGGGAGGTACTCTGACATCCAATGGATAAAGATGATGGCTGGCGTTTTTTTCCACTATATTTGAGATATCTACTCTCCCTTGCAAATTAGAAGTACTTAGCCTAAACTGTAAAAGCTTCTGAGGCTGAGATCCCTTGTGCTCTATCCCATTCCATGGACTTCTGAAACACAGAGAGGGAGCAGCCACTTCCTAAGCAAGAAGTTCTACCGAAGGGCCAGAAATTCTTGGTTCTCACTTAAGTTATCATTGGCTCTGATCAACTCACTCTCTCAAGGTTAGAGAAATAACAAGGTTTGTCCCATTGTCCCCTTAATTCTAATAACTTTGGGTACAGATAGCCAAAGTCTATTTGAGAAGTCAAGAAGCCATTAATGTGATTCCAGAGTTTCCTGAGTTCACTGGCAAAGAAAAATGATATGAAAAGAGATAAGACTTAGCTACATGTGTCATTACTACAGCCACATTCCCCAGATCATCCAGAACAAGATCATGATTCATAATAGTCCTTTGTGCCATTTGCATGGACTGGAAACTACATTAATTTTGATTCAAAAGATACAGTCCAAATGGACTTTCAGGACAGGTACAGCCTAGATGGTTTTTGTTGGAATCTGATAGTATTTTAGCTCAAGTCAGGTTCAATCATACGTTCAAAAGACATATATCTATTCTTTCAAATGAGGTAACTTTTAACTTGGTATTTAATAATTGTCGGTTAATAACTAAATTAATATAAGTAGAAAACACACATACACACCAGGAATTGAACCAAGATGTGAAATTTCATATAGGGACTCAAGTCTTTTTATTGCCTTAGGGTATTCTTGATAACCAGCTTATAAGTTAAATGCAAAATATGCTGAATTAACTAATTATAATTACTGAAAATTAACCTTAAATAAATTGGGTCAATCATCACTTCTAAGTTTAGAAATGCATATAAGAGATGGTTTTATGAGAATCACAAAAGTTACCAACTTCCCTGAACTAAATATAGTTAATATTTAAATACTTAACAAATTAAAATTAACAATATAAAAATAAAAGTTTATGATAATCATATATATCATTGTTCAAATATGGTATAAGAAAGCATAAGTATTGTTTGTGATCATCTGGAAGGGTCTATGAAACAAATGGTCCTGTGAGACTTCTCTGATTTGAATGTCCTGGATAGATAGAGGACTGAGCTAAGCATACCTTAAAATCCACTGTGTGTCATTACCAAGGACATTAAATATCTCCACATAATTGTAAGTCTGCCACTCACAAGCAGATCTCAGAAACTACATTTTTGTTTTACTGTATTTCATTAAAATATTCCAAATGAAAGAAGGCAAGTAAGGGTTAGTATTCTGAGCCTGAGAAAATCTTAAATCACCCAGGAGACAAGGTCCTGGTGTGGATGATAAGGAAGGAAAATGAGAACATAAGCTAAAACTACTTCCTTCCCCCTGCCCCTTCTATGTCCTCTCCTCTCTGTCTTTCCATCTCTGTCTCTGTCTCTTACTCTGTGTGCATATCTCACTCCCTCTTCCTCTTCCCTCTTCCGCTCCTCCCCCCTTTCCTATATCCTGCTGTCTGTCCTCCTTCCCTATTCCTTCCTAACTATAACATGTGATGTGACCAGCTTCCTCATTCTTGAATTGTCATGACTTTGCTGTAATGATGAACGATACCCTCAAAGCACAAACTAAGTCTGTCCTGTCTTAAATTTATTCAGTCATTTTGTCACAGCAATAAGAAAGATAACTCTCATAAGGCTGAAAGAAAACCATGATCTTTAGATCTTGCACACAAGATAAAGTATGTTTTCTTGCATTTGTATCAAAATTATAATCCTAGCCAATCTGACTGGTGTGAGGTGGAATCTCAAAGTTGTTTTGATTTGCATTTCCCTGATGACTAAGGATGTTGAACATCTCTTTAGGTGCTTCTCAGCCATTTGGTGTTCATCAGTAGAGAATTCTTTGTTTAGCTCTATACCCCATTTTTTAATAGGGTTATTTTGTTCTCTGGAGACTAACTTCTTGAGTTCTTTGTATACATTGGATATTAGCCCTCTATCAGATATAGGGTTGCTAAAGATCTTTTCCCAATTTGTTGGTTGCCATTTTGTCCTATTGACAGTGTCTTTTGCCTTACAGGAGCTTTGCAACTTTAAGAGGTCCCATTTGTCAATTCTTGATCTTAGAGCAGAAGCTATTGGTGTTCTGTTCAGGAAATTTTCCCCTGTGCCTATTTGCTTGAGGTTCTTCCCCACTTTACTTTCTATTAGTTTCAATGTATCTGGTTTGATGTGGAGGTCCCTGATCCACTTGGACTTGAGCTTTGTACAAGGCGAAAGGAATGGATCGATTTGCATTTTCTACATGTTAACCACCAGTTGAGCTAGCACCATCTCTTGAAAATGCTCTCTTTTTTCCACTGTATGGTTTTAGCTCCTTTGTCAAAGATCAAGTGACCATAGGTGCATGGGTTCATTTCTGGGTCTTCAATTCTGTTCCATTGATCTACCTGCCTGTCACTGTACCAATACCATGCAGTTTTTATCACAATTGCTCTGTAGTATAGCTTAAGGTCTGGGATTGTGATTCTGTCCCTGACTAGGCAAGGCTGCCCACTCTCTCCCTACCTATTCAATATTGTTCTTGAAGTCCTAACCAGAGCAATTAGACAACAAAAGGAGATCAAAGGGATACGAATTGGAAAGGAAGAAGTCAAATTATCACTATTTGCTGATGATATGATAGTATACTTAAGTGACCCCAAAAATTCCACCAGAGAGATCTTAAACCTGATAAACAACTTCAGCAAAGTAGCTGGATATAAAATTAACTCAAGCAAATCAGAGGCCTTCCTCTACACAAAGGATAAACAGGCAGAGAAAGAAATTAGGGAAACAACACCCTTCACAATAGTTATAAATAATATAAAATACCTGTAACTCTATCTAAGCAAGTAAAAGATCTGTCTGGCAAGAACTTCAAGTCTCTGAAGAAGGAAATCGAAGAAGATCTCAGAAGATGGAAAGATCTCCCATGCTCATGGATTGGCAGGATTAATATAGTAAAAATGGCCATCTTACCGAAGGCCATTTACAGATTCAATGCAATCCCCATCAAAATTCCAACTCAATTCTTCACAGACTTAGAAAGAGCAATTTCCAAATTCATCTGGAATAACAAAAGACCCAGGATAGCCAAAACTATTCTCAACAATAAAGCTTTGTAATTTTATGAGGTCTCATTTGTCAATTCTTAATCTTACAGCACAAGCAATTGGTATTCTGTTCAGGAAATTTTCCCCAGTATCCATGTGCTTAAGGCTCTTCACCACTTTCTTTTCTATTAGTTTCAGTATATCTGGTTTTATGTGGAGATCCTTGATCCATTTGGACTTGAGCTTTGTATAAGGAGGTAAGAATGGATCAATTTGTATTCTTCTACATGCTAACCACCAGTTGAGCCAGTGTCATTTGTTGAAAATGATGTCTTTTTTCCACTGTATGGTTTTAGCTCCTTTGTCAAATATCAAGTGACCATAGGTGAGTGGATTCATTTCTGGGTCTTCAATTCTATTCCATTGATCTGCCTGCCTGTCACTGTACCACTACTATGCAGTTGTTGTTGGTTTTTTTGTTTGTTTGTTTTGTTTTTTAATCACAATTGTTCTGTAGTACAGCTTGAGGTCAGGGATGGTGATGCCACCAAAAGTTCTTTTCTTGTTGAGAATAGTTTTTGCTATCCTGGGTTTTTTTTATTATTCCAAATGAATGTGAGAATTGTTCTTTCTAACTCTATGAAGAATTGATTTGGAATTTGGATGGGGATTGCACTTAATCTGTAGATTGCTTTCATCAAGATGGTCATTTTTACTACATTAATCCTGCCAATCCATGAGCATGGGAGATTGCAAAGAGATTCTATCTTCTGACATCTTCTTCGATTTCTTTATTCAGAGACTTGAAGTTCTTGTCATACAGATCTTTCACTTGCTTGGCTAGAGTCACATCAAGATATATAATATCATTTGTGACTATTGTGAAGGGTATTGTTTCCCTAATTTCTTTCTCAGCCTGTTTATCCTTTGAGTAGAGAAATGCTCCTGATTTATTTGAGTTATTTTTTTATATCCAGCCACTTTGCTAAAGTTGTTTATCAGCTTTAGGAGTTCTCTGGTAGAATTTTTGGGGTCACTTAGGTATACAATCATATCATCTGCAAATAGTGATATTTTGACTTCTTCCTTTCCAATTTGTATCCCTTTGACCTCTTTTTCTTGTCTAATTGCCCTAGCTCAAACTTTAAGTACTACATTGAACAGATAGGGAGAGAGAGGTCAGTCTTGTCTAGTCCCTGATTTTAGTGGGATTTCTTCAAGTTTCTCTCCATTTAGTTTGATGTTGGCTACTGATTTGCTGTATATTGCTTTTACTATGTTTAGGTTTGGGCCTTGAATTCCTGACCTTTCCAAGACTTTTAACATGAAGGGATGCTGAATTTTGTCAAATGTTTTTTCAGCATCTAATGAAATGATCATGTGGTTTGGGTTTTTTTGTCTTTGTTTTTGTTTTTGTTCATGTAGTGGATTACATTGATGGATTTTCATATATTGAACCACCCCTGAATCCCTGGGATGAATCCTACTTGATCATGGTGAATAATTGTTTTGATGTGTTTTTTGATTCGGTTGTCAAAAATTTTATTGAGTATTTTTGCATCAGTGTTCATAAGGGAGATTGGTCTGAAGTTCTTTTTCTTTGTTTGGTCTTTGTGTGGTTTAGGTATAAGTGTAAAACATAAAATTAGGGCTGAAGAGATGAGTTAGCTGTTGAGAGAGCTGACTGTTTTTCCAAAGGTCCTAAGTTCAATTCCCAGAAACCACATGGTGGTTCAAAACCATGGAATCTGATGCCTTTTTCTTGTATATTTGAAGACAGCTACAGTGTAATATTTTAAATGACTAAAACAATCCACATATACTTGACTCCTACATCTCTTCTAACTCTGACCTAATGGGACTTCCTAAATTACAAGCCAATGTCTTATAAGGCAAGGGCTGAAGTCTAAATTTATTCATTTATGATGCTTGTAAACATTTTGAAAATGCATAGGGATATTCTGAACTAAACAAAGTAATGTAATCGCTGACTATGTCCCTTTGTTCTTTACTATGCTTCCAAATTTCCCTTATTGATCCATATCATGCTAATTCATACATTTTAAGCTTTCTAATATTCACTCCAAAGATATACTACCATTATTTCCATCATTTTCCTGACAATGAATAGTATAATTGTTTTCAAGTTTTGTTAGTCCATTTTTTGGTTCTTGATCTGTATACAAATGTGCCATATTTTTGTACATTAATCAATTATAATAAATGAATATCCTTAATCGTGCATGATATTGAATAGTTTATGTCTAAAATTGATGACTGGGGAAATTAAGGAAATTTCCACCAGGGAGGATGTGTATTTGTGTTGCTTCACATTGCTCCAGCATTAACATTATTAAATGTTTTCATTTTGTTATGGAATGGTTTAATACCTCATATTTTCCTCTGAGATTAGATAACTTTTTGTGTACATATTGACCATTATAGTTTCCACTTCTGTGAATCTCAAAACTATCTCCTCCATTCTGTTGGTATGTTTTTAATTTTTATAGTTCTTTATACTGAATACAGATCTATTGTTTGCATGGTAAAAAATGTCATCAAAGTCATTGCTCACCTTTTTCCTAAGGACCTTTGTCAACTTTGTGTAAGCTTTAGAGTAACATTCTAATGTGGAAACCAAATGAAGGATTCAGGAACAATTGCTGAAGAAAAAGAGGGAAGAGAATTGACCTAAGACTTCTGAGCTGCTGCCTCTGGATGGCACTTTACAAATTCTGAATCGAGTTGCTCGGGTGCAGAGCCTGAGAGGAGGATTCAAAAGCTTTCTGACCAGGGACTGCTACAAGCAAGAAAATCAGCAGAAGGGTGAGCTGAGTGGAGGTTTAACCTCTGGTTGCCCTGGTGTGGAGTTTGGTGTTTGTCTGACACACCAATCTTGCCAAGAAGCAAGAGTTAGGTGTTCACTGAAGGCTGCTACAAACATCCTACAAGAAAAAATCCCATCAGAAATGCCTAAGTTAAGTTAACCTCAGCAAAGTATGGAACTATGATTCTGTGAATTGTTAGCCATCAAACTGTAGGATATAGAAAGGGTATCTATTCACCCAAGAAAGGGGAGATGGGCAAATACACCCATTATACAGGAATCAAGTAATGAGGTTATTGCCAGCCACATAAATAGCATCATTTTTATTTCAATGGAAGCCAATACTTGCACGCTAACAGAGGTGAGCACCACCCTTAATAAGCAGAGAAATCCAATATTCAAACTGTTTTTCCTGATTCCAGAACCTGTGCTCTGTGTCATTTATTCCTCTATGGATGGTCCCATTTAATACCTTCACCAGTAGATAATAGAGGAAGCCCTGAAGCTTCCCCTCTGCTCAGTGGGGCTCTGGTTGCTTTCTGTCATTAGCAAAGAACACAGAGAGAAGGCAGATGGGAAAGTTTCTTCATTCTCCTCTGTAGAGCATCTCATTAGCACTATAGAACACCATTGAAAAAAGAAAGTATATCCCTTCTGCAAAGAGCCCATGACCCCAGAGGAGTCCAGCATCGCTTTAAATAATTACTTGTGACAAAAGTGCCCAGCTTCACATCTTTACATTGGGAAAACCCTCTAACTGCAGATGTGACTCTTTTGCTAATATCAAGAGATGTGGCTAGAAAGAAATGGGGCCACACACCTGCCTTTATAAACTGAAGGTCAGCATCAGCAAGGATTTAAGCCTGTGACCTTGCCACACAAATAGAAGTTGTCATAGAATTTTGATTATGAATTGTTACAGGGAAGATCTACACAGTTCAGAGAAAAACTGTTTAGTCTTTGAGCTTAATCTTACAAAGATTCATATATGCTGCCCATCCATCCCACCAATAATTCCATTACCTGCTCCACTAGACTTCCAGTTAGGCACTCTCACATATGTCACCTGGTTTAATGCAGCAAGGGATCTAAGAGTCCTTTAAGCACTGTCAGTTGCTTTCTCCCAGGACAATTTGCTCACCAGCCAGCCTTCCATTTGTAAAAGCAATAGACAAAAGACTCACCAGATGGCTTGGGGGATCTGAGAGAGAGAAAGTGTTTTCACACAATATGTTCTGATGGGTTCCTGTAGACAGAAGCAGTAAAGCAAGGTGACTGACTGAGCTGCAAGTGATTGTAGAGTTTCAAGGTGTTCCATTTGCTCGTGGCAAACAATGCCTCCCAAACCACAGCCATGACTCTGAGAGTCAGAATCTCTCCTTCCTCACTAAATGACACTCTAGTCTGGAGAGCACAAAGGTATGCACCGAGGCTATGTGCTGATTATCAACTGTGCTGTTCTGCTGTGAGCAGACATGGGAGCCTGGTATTGAGAGCACCAACTGAACCCTGCAACACTGTGGTTGTAAAATTAAAACAGAGCAGCAGGATGGGTAGGAAATCTCAACCCGGGTGCTATTACATGCATTTTTATATCCATTTCTTAAATTTTTAATGTCATTTATGGTCCTCTGGATAAATGGATTGCCTAAGATTAACAACGATCGAACAACAATTAACTATGATTCTCAAAAACCCACAGCTTCACTGAAATGCAGCAGTGGCCAAGAGCCTAGACTTGAAAAGTAAGTCTATAGCTGCTACCCTGAAGACAATACTATGAATTACTGCATATATAGAAGAGTTGTAATAGCTCAAGCTGGTCAGGAAGACAAAAGAATTTTAAAACATCAGCTTTTATTGACCATTCGACTTTTATTTCTGATGTTCGTAAGAACACCTCTACCTAAGAAATTACAAGTCCTGATGCCCCCTGCCATTTATATAAGGACCACGGATATTAGGTAACTCTTTTGTTCCAGTCTACCTCTACCCTGTCAATTTCTCAACTACTTGATTTCTGGTATCATACATGAGACGTCATTTCATTTGTTCAAATATTCCTTTTTCTACCTCACACTGAAAATATGGGTTCTCTGACATACCATAATTGACCTCTCTAATTTTCATTTTCCTCATCTATAAAAGGTACAAATAATCTTGTTAATTATTTGCTTATGCTACTATTGTGAGGGAGTTGTAGGTATAGCTGTCACCTACAACTTGTGCTTGTCTAGTGTACCTAAGATCCAATTATTTGAGTCTTAGCACTGCATAAAGCACATACCAGTGCCAAGCACCACCTCAGCTTGGAGAGGGGTTCTGAGGAAGGGGTGTTTGGGAGTGGCAAAAGATTGATTCAAAGTCAATTGTGGGTGTCGTCCGCGCAGGTTTCCCACCGGCAGGAACACACAGACACAGACAGGATCCTTCTGTAGCAATTGTTTATTACATCTTCAAAAAAAGAGTGACCCCCGAAAAGGCACTGCTTATATATGCCCTGGAGCAGCGTTCATTCTGATTGGTTGTTTACTCAGGAGCGCAATACACCTCCCCCCCCCCAGATGGGTCGTGACTTGGCACTCTCTGGCCCTAGGCACGTGCGCAATTTACCTGTCTGCTGGCTATCACCGCTTACCGAGGCTCTCTACATGTGGGTACAAGCAGACAGCCTTTTGTTTTGCTCGCAATGGGTCACCAAAGATCTCTGTAGATAGATCTAGGCTCAGTAGTCTGATCAAGATAGCTTTCTGCCCGAGACAGCTCTCTCCTGCTAGGAAAAAGAAAATTCTAAAAGCCCATGAGTTTCCTGACCAAAGTCAGAAAAGCTACTAGAAAAATAAAAAAAGGTTCTTGGATTTTCCAACCAGAGTCAGAAATCCTGCTATAAAAATTCTAAAAGAGCTGTATTCACCTCCAAGCAGTTCTCATTGGGTAACTCTCTCTTGCAAACCAAAGCCCAGTCTTTTATTTACATATCAATACAGTCATTTACACAGGTTCCTATTTTTATTATCCCATGAATCAGCATTATATGACCTTAGCCGCTTGATTCATAGAAAACAGCAAGTACATTAAAAAAAAAAAAAAATGGCAGTGAATTCAGAGATCTGCCTGCCTTTGTAAGCACAGAAAATAAGCTAGCTGGGTAGGATCTAACTCTGAGATTTCCATTCCCACCATGCCTGGGCCTAAACACACTGTCCCAAGCTGACCTTGGACTCAGGAATCTGCCTGCCTTTGTAAGCACAAAGAATAAACTTAGCTGGGTGGCATCTTGTCTGAAGATCACCATTCCCTAAATCTTTTCACCTCCTTCCTTAGTATCTTTCTGACCAGCTAACTCATAGTACATCTGCTCTGCTCTTTTAGATCTGTGAAGCCTCTTATATAATTCACATTTCATACTTATATTTTACATAGTTGAGAAATTATACTTTCTTGAATGCATGTTTTCAGAGGTCTTTCCCACAGCCCTAATGGCTGTGCTGAAGGTCATATCATTTACCATTTTGCTAAGGACATTAGTCACACGCTTACCTCCCAGACTCCTGATGTCTCTGATTATCATGAAGTCATTAACCTTGGCAAAGAAGACATTCCCCCAAAGAGGAACATAAAGTAAAATATACAAACAAGCCTTGTGCTTAGTAATCATCAACACTCATGGAGGCCCACACCCTGCTAGCTCTGCTTCAGGGTCACTCTATTTCTTCTGCATGGGCATGCAAGACTCAGCACTGTCTCAAACAAACAAATAAAGAACTGTCAGAATTAAATATGAATATCAATATGAACTCTGAGCACAATATCTGCTACATAGTGACCATGTGCCTTAGGACATCATTATTATTTAACAGCTACCTTTTACACATCTATCAGGTATTAGGCAAGGCATCTAGTAGAAAGTCATAAGAATAAACAATAAACTAAGTTTATTGTTGACTTGGACAGGATTGCCATGGTCCATTCTCTGACTCACAGATAGTTAGGTTACAAAAATAAATATAATGATAACATTTTTATTGACAAATTTTTCCTCAAACAATTGGCAGAATGAATATGTGTGTGTATGTTGATGTTCTTGTTGGTCATTGTAAATATAAAACCTTCAGAGTAATGAGCATTTACAGAAAAGCCTGACATTGTTCCTCTTGACTTAAGCTGTATCTGTACTCTGCTAATGATAGTTTTGTTTTGTTTTGTTTTGCTTTTTTACTATCTGCATATTTTTACCCTTTCTACCTTTATCAGAATCACAAGTCAGTTTTGTTTTATTGTGCAGCATCAGGATCTCACCTGTTTTTAACAGGTGCAGACAGTAGTCAGATCAAGGCTTGTCATACAGGGGAGACTCCGAAGCCCTTCTATTCCACTTAGTAATTGAAAGGAGAATAAACTAATGCTATGAATGTTGAACTTGTCATCTTTCAACAATGCTCATATGACAGCTCCTATCTTTTATTATCTCTCTTGTTAATTGTTGATCTCATCCAGGTGAAGAGTAGGGTACAGAAAGAAGTCTCAAAGTCTTCTCAATGCTACATAGCAGACATGACAAAGCTGTGACTTGAATATTGTTCTACAACTCCAAAACCAGTCCTTTTTTATTTCTAGCACTTAAGCTGTACCTGTACTCTGTTTATGATAGCTCTTTTTGCTATCTGAATATTTTTACCTTTCTTTCCTTTTACCCATGGTTTAAGAATCACAAGTAGATTTTGTTTTGTTTTGTATTTGGGTACTCATTATTTTCTCAAGACTTTATGATGAGCACTAAGAAGTGTATTTGTCATCATATCCAGTGAGGTAACATAAGAATAGAGGTGAGCACAGGCTTTAAAGACATGTGGCATGAGGTCCTCAGATTAGTCATCCATTCAGAACTTGCTTTTAGTCAACCCTAACAAGAAAAAGATAATAATAGGATTTTATGAAAATAAGAGTCAATGTTCGCAAAGTGTCTCAAATATAATAAGGCATCCAAAAAATGGGAACAGCTGTAATTACCATAATGATCATCTTGGACCATATCAGAATTTAGATGAGAATGTCCTCCCAAAGGTTCATATGTGGTCTCCATTCGGTGGTGCTTTTTGGGCAGGTTTAAGAGGTATAGATTTGTTGAACGAAGTATGTCATTGAAGGTAGGTGTAAGGGGTTTAAAAACCCACGCCATGTGCAATTGCTGTCTTTTTGCTTGTGCTTTCTTTTAATGATGTAATTGCTCAAGCTCCTTATCCAGCTGCCATCCTTCCACTCTGCCATCATGGACTCTCACCTCCCTGGAACAGTAAGCACAAGCAAACTCTTTCTTCTATAACTTGCTTTGATCATGATGTTTTATCACAGCAAGAGGAAAGTAACTATTACAGTTGTGCAGAGAGGTGGTATTTTTCCAACAAATCTCTTTAAGGACTCAAGGAATGTAGAAACATTCTGAAGAGAAAGGGAGACTGGTAAAGAGAAAAGGAAGTGTACACAAATTAAACATCAACTAAGATCTGAAACATTTACTTATTTATTGCACAAGATTGTCCCAACAACTCAATATAGAAGATCTACATTTGTTTCTCAAAAGTTGACTAGTTTGTATTAATTTACCAGATAGTGTAAAGCAGGCCTCCAAGATCCCAAATGGAACAAATAGGCACATCCCATACTCATGGCCATCAGGAGTCTATTCACAGGTATATGAATGGATGGTCCCTATTTTTAAAATAGTATAAGATATTATGGTCAAGTAGATTCCATTGCTCTCTGACCATTAAGACCTCAGAAGAAACAGGGGAAAAGCTGATTCTGCCCCAGTTTCTGGCTCTCAGTAGCTAGTCCACTAACATTATCCTGTTCTCTGTCAGTCCACTTCAGAAATGTAGCAGTAAAGTCTCCATGATTTCTAAAGTTCTTTTCAGCTCAAACATTTAATGATGATTCTTCTCCCTTCCCCCAAAGAACTCTGCTGGCAATACAGAGCAAAGACAGAGAACATATGTAGGAGAGTCACTCTGTTTATATTAAATTCCACATTCCTGCAGGGCTATGTAATGTCTGCTGCCCTTCAGTCGACTCCACACACCAATGTTTGTTTACAGTCACCGGGGCATGAAAAGCTATTTTTAAACCTGGCTTTTCATGTAAGAAGGTTAAAACTCAAACTGAATTTGATTTGTTGAAGAACTCAAATCCTTAGGATTATAGCAGGAAGAAAGAGAAATGTAAGTCACTTTAATTACCCTTTGACTCTTCTCTCCCAAATCCCACCCCTATAATTCTGCTAACAAAGATACCATTGGTTAAACTGACTGTATCCAGGGCAGAAAAGCCTTTACATTGGCTGCTGATAACCAAGGATCCTTGGATTGTTTACTTTACATTTTCTTTAAAAACAACTGGAAAACTCTTTTAGAAGACAGCTGGCTAGGAAGGCAGCAAATCCAAAGATTTGCACAGCTGGCTATAGTAAAGCATCCAGAAGTTTTATTCAGCTGAGATTTTTATGTCAGGTTCTCCTTTAGCAAATACAAGCTTTGAAGCCATACACATTTCAACCACCAACTTACTTACTAGTAATGTGGTAGAAAGCCTGGCTAACTCTGTCACTAACATGGGTTTTTCTGTACTTTTTTTTTTTTTCACATGGAATCCATCTGTGGACTCTAGCATACAACATCAGTTCCCAGAGAGATAGGATTGGTTGACCATCTCTCGTGGCTCTCCCCCTATTGCTAGAATCTGGGAAAATGTTTCACTCATACCAGTTAACATTTTGCATAGCTCACTGAGTTGTCCAATCCTAGAGCATTTACTCCATAGAGTTTCAAGAAACATTGTAGAGGGCTACTGCATAATATGAGGCATGATTACTGATGAAAGTGGGGTCTGTTTGAGGAAATGGTAAAAAATACTCTAGAAATGATTGTATGACTCTGTGAAAATAATAAAACTATTTGGTTGTGTTCTTTAAATGTTTGTCTTAGTAAGTTAACTACCTCTCTAAATAGTTTTTTTTTTTTTAAAGAACCTTCTTTACCACCCCAAATTGAACACATCAATAAATACCCATAGTTAAACGAGAAATTGACATTCATGATTTGGGTAAGTAGTTGAACAGCTGGTAATTGAATGAACTGGAGAAAGGGATTGTGAAGAAGGAGTACCATGTCCCATTCAGGAAAGAAATGCTTACACTGTTGTCTTCTACTTAATTCACAACTTTCCTTCCTACTAGAGCCTCGTACAGAAGATGGACATATAGACAGCTAGCAAGTCACAAACCCAAGTCTTTCCCTAATATCTTGGCTCATTCTGCACAATCTCACGGCGTGTGTTCAGAGGAAAAACCTGACCTTCAACCTAGCTTCAAGAAGTTTCACGTGTGCTAGAAATTCCCAAGCCCTAGTTATCTGGTGACATATCAGAAATTATATGTTGTATGCACCACATATAATTGCTATCAGAATATCTTTTTTTTTTCTTTTTTGAGGCAGTTCTGCAACTTTATTTTAGTTCTCATCCACATTGACCATCTGTAGCAATTTTTGAATGTGGTAACAGGCATGTATGTTACCAATGTGTAGAGCTTGTTTGGTGAATCCTCATCCTCATTACATTTTTCTGGACAAACAGACTCAGATCAAATATGGAACATTCCTTATTCCCTTGGCCCAGACAGCTTTATTGAGCCTGGTGTCAATTCACTCATCTGGTGTCCCCATTCTTTCATGGAAAACTTCTGAATTTCTTTGAGTGCCCAAGGAGCACACTTCTTGAAGCCACTCCATGGATGTGCCTGTGAATGTTGGTGTATTCTCGGGTCACCACCTTGTTGATAGCAGAATGGCCTTCTTCTTGACACCTTTCTTTGCAGGAGCCAGCTATCAGAATATCTTAAAATAACAATTCATGTTCTAAAAACTACTTACCATCTTGTGTTTACCAGATACTGGACTGTGAAAAGATCGAAAGAACAAAGCTCAAGACTAAGATAAGCTACAGTATGCCATCTGCATTATAAATACTGGTCAAGGTCATTATCCTAACAACCTTTTAAAGGAAAAGCTGATATTATCATTTGATGAGAAAACTGAGAGAGAATAGTCAAGGAAGTTGTATAGGAAGTCAGAAGTGAAAGATGTTACAGTATGATGAGATTGTTTGCTCCAAAGCCAATGTTGTTAGCTCTGATCTCATTAGTGTGGCTCTCTGTGTGAATCATTAATCACTGAATAAATTATGGTCAGGATCATGGCTGTATACGTGAAGTGTGCTGGATAAAGTAATCTTTCATATTCCCAGACCTACCTACATATAAATATAAAATTGCCATCTTCTACTTTCTCTATTTCTCTCTGTCTGTCTCTATCCCTCTGTTCTGTCTCTCTCTGTGTCTCAATCTATATCTCTGTCTGTCTGTCTCTCTTTCTTTCTCTCTATCTGCATCTCTATCTCCCTACCTTGTCTCTCTCTGTCTCTTTCTGAGTCTCTTTCTGTGTCTCTTTCTCTTTCTCTTCCTCTCTCTCTCTCTCTCTCTCTCTCTCTCTCTCTCTCTCTCTCTCTCTGACACAAACTTTAAAATATCTTTCCAGCCCAACCAGCTACTCTGGAGACTTGAAAGCTGATGACCCAGCCAAGAGATCTTATCAAGTGATTTTTAATGACGTTTTCTTTGCTGAATACCAAGCATAAAGAGTGAGTCTAAAATGGGCATGGGAAGTCAGAAATCCTGAGGCACTTAAATTTCTCAGCCGATTCATTCTTTGTCCATGCCGAAGGTCACACTGAATGAAAGCTCATTCATTGACACACATTATCTTTCAGTAGCTCAAGGTTTCTTGCAGATTTGTACTTTCCTCCTCTCTCTAAACCTGTTTTTTTTTTCAGTTACAATGTGCAAAGGTGATATACATATATTTCAGTGATGGTTAGTTTTAATTATCAACCTGACACAAGCAAGAAGCATTTGGAAAGAAGGCCTCAACGAAGGATTGTCTCCATCAGGTTGGCCTGTGAGCATGCCTTTGAAGTATTGCCTTAACTAGCTTAATTGATGTGAGAGAAGACCTAGATCATTTTGGGACCACCATCCCTAGGCAGTAGGTCCTAAACTATGCAAAACATAGAAAAGTCAAGAAAGGAAACAACTGTGCACTCCTTTCTCTCTGTTCTTAAATGCTGATGTGTTGAAGTCTGTTTGAAGTTCATGACTTAACCTCACCACAATGATGGACTAAAGGAATTGTAAACTGAAATATTCCCTTTCCTCCATTAAGTTGATTTTTGTTGGTACTTTATGACAACAAAAGAATATAATCCTCTTTATATAAATTTTAACAAGAGAGATAGCAAGGTAGCTGAATGGGTAAAAAGCACTTGCCACCGAGTCTGACTACCTGGGTTTGATCTTAGGAGGCACACGGGGCAAAGAAGAAAATGACTCAAGCAAATTGTCCTCCGACCTCTACAAATGTTACATAGCAAACAGCTTGTACATGTACATAAACAGACACATAAATAAATAAATAAATAAATAAATAAATAAATAAATAAATAGTTTTTTAATCGTTAAAGTTGTTCTGATTAAATATTTAGTGGGTTATTTCAATTTATACTTGTTCAACTTAGTGACTTCTCTGTGCCACAAACTCAGTGCTGGTACACTGTCCCCATAATGGATGATTGAAATAGTCTGAGATAGCCTGGGCTGTTTACAAATCCACTACAGGTGGCATGGATGTACTAATGTATAGTCAAGTTCAGGATCTTTGGCAATTATTTACCTCACTGTAAAACAATTATCCAACTCTAGATAAAGTGTAATCTAGCCCTTTGCACCCAAGCTAGACTTGTTGTATTCATAGCTCTTCAAAGAGAAAGGCAGATGAGGTGACCCAATAAAATATTACTGAATTAGCTACTGTTCAGTGTGAAAAATAAAATTCAACTTTTCTGGGTGCTGAGAGTCAGTGTGAATAGTTGTAGAACAAGGTAGGAGGATGGATTTGCCCCTCCAGCTTTTTGTCTTGCGTATCAGCCAAGTCAAAAGAAAGCTCACATAGTAGGAATGAAGAATACAAAATTGGTCTCCATGGTGGCTTGATTACCACTACTGACCAGTCATCCTATGACAAGCCAGCCTAGGGGGATATGAAGTGCTTGGTCTATTTTGATGAATGTAGCACCAGCAAGAAAGTTTGTCTAATCTAACCAGAGAATGTCAGTGTTAGTATATGGTTGGTATGCAACTGTGATTATATGAGTAGTTATTAGAATTATAGCACCCAAGAACTGCATTATCTTTAAGCTTTCTTGTCTCAGACTTAGGTCAGTGATAGTCATAAGTGGGTAGTTAGTAATTCTATTTTCTCTCTTCCATTCACTCTCTATGGATAAGAGGGTGTTTTAATTGAGAGATGTTTATGAGATCTGACTTTTAACTGTTATCTGTATATGCAAATAAAGATCATCTTTGTTCTTGTATTAGCATGTAAGAATCCCTGGACTACCGAGTATGAGAAGTTCTATGCCAACTGCAATCCTAAATCTCCAACTTCACTCTAACTTTCATCATATGACCTTCCCCTGAGGCCAGTCAAGCACTTATCAATTATAGTCAGTATGATTTCAATTGCTATTTGTTCCCTAAGCAGAATCCTGTGGGAGAAATGAAAATTGGTTGGTGTGATTTTTCAAACAGTTGGGTCAATGACCATAGTAGAATTGAAATCTCACCCTTCAGCTATGCTGCAAATATTTGGCAGTGTTTACAAAGATTATGAGAGCTGAGTTAGATGCCTATGACTTACTAAGCACTAGGCAGAGTTCTCATCTTTAATGAAATTTAAAAAGAAGCTATAAGTATGTGGCCAAAATCCTAATTTTGGTTGTTCTTTTAAAAGAAATGCAGATTTCAGTATATTTATATTTGGTGGTAGCATCAAAACTCCAAATTTTGAACTGAATGAGGAAAGCTAAGTCTCAACAACAGCTACACTTAAAGAATATTCTAAAAAACACAAAGACTTCCACGTGTAACTTTTTAAAATATCAGCTTCACAAAAAGTAAGAACGTGTCCCTCCTCTCTATCACCATATTCCTGAAAGTCCTTGTAAGAATTTTGATCATTAACTTAGATTATTGAATCTGAATAAATATCCAAATTGAAGAACAAAGGAAGATGGGAAATGTGCCAGCAATGGAAGTAAATGGCCGGAAAAAGCATATCCAGACCAGGATCTCCTGGAATTTTGAATTCCAGATTCCCAAAGACCAAATTTCAATAAATTTCTTCCAATGACTCCCCTGGGAAGATGCTATAGTCTGTACTAGTACCTCCCAGTACTAAAGTTAGTACCCTTGTAAACATATCATAGTTCAGACTCTGATTCACGTCTTTATAGATTATCTAAAAAAAGAAAAAGAAAAGAGAAAGAAAATTTATCATTCAAACTCTACATTAGCAGAAATTGTTAAAGTGCTAGAATGAAGATGGTTGATTAATTTATGAGAAATTACTATTACAGAAACTACAATAGTCACTTCTCATGGTCAGTCTGTTCTACTTTAGCAATTTAGCAATTTACAGTTACTAATAACTGTCATGGTGACCAGAACATTCATGTCCCCATCATGAGACTATTTCTCTCAGCACAAGAAATCATAGTTTAGAGAATCTGGTAAACCTGCAATAGGATTTTTAAAACCTATGGGTGAAATGATTAATGTAACACTGTGAAGAATGCCAGGCTCATCCTCTCTCACGGGACATTTATGACAATGGGAACAAAATGGGCAATGTACTTTACCACCTTACCAATAGATTCATAGAAAGAACCAAAATAATCAAAGGCCATTAACTACATATTATCTCCTGGATAGCATTTCCCATTTCATTTCCAGTTTCTATTCAAATAAGTCATGATTATACTTTGTCCAGCGGACAGTTGGGACTATACATTCACCAAGCTTGTAAAAGCATAAAAATAACTTTTGGCTAATTTGTAAAGATATTACCATTGAAGAAATTACAGCATTCATTTTCTTTATTCATTTTCTCTTTTAAATTTTGCATTACATATACTTGTTTTACATGGCACTGAGTTATATAAGGACATTTCGACACAAGTACATAGTGTATGTGGGGCATGTTATTCCCACACCTCCTACCCTCAACTTTTTCACCCCTTCCCCTTTCTATTAGTTCCCTTTGTTCCTCTAGAACAGTGGTTCTCAGCCTTCCTAATGCTGTAACCCATTAATACAGTTCCTCATGCTGTGGTAACCCCCAAACATAAAATTATTTTGTTGTTACTTCATGACTGTATTTTGGTACTCTTATGAGTCATAATGTAAATATTTGATATTCAGGATATCTAGTATACAACCCCCAAAAGGGTCATGACCCACAGGTTGAGAACCATTGTTCTAGAGTCTAGGCAATTGCATAGAAGTCATTTTTTATAACCAACCTGTCCTGTCTCATACTGTTTACTACATTAATTCAAAGGAATCATGGCAATTTTCTTTTTAGAGCCTACTATAAACTCAGTACTTAGATAATCTCATTTATCTATCACACAAGAATTTGAGACTAGTTTTGTTTACTTCTCTGCTTAGTTGTAAATAAGATCTTAAAGAAAGTAAATGATCCAGCCCAGTGAAGATAGCAATAGAGGATAAGAAGATTCGACCTAATTAAGTCATTTGAAGTACATTTAAGACAGCCATTGGGAGTTCATTCCCAATACCATCAACTTGCAAAGAACAGTTACTCATATTTAGTTTGGGAATGGTTGTACACACTTTTAATGCTAGCATTTGGGAAAGGTAGGAGTATTTGGGTGAGTTTGAGCCTAGCTTGTTCTACAATAGTGAGTTTCAGGACATAAATACATTTCAGAGCTACATAGTGAGCTCAAAGAACAGAAAGAAAGAATGAAAGAAAGAAAGAAAGAAAGAAAGAAAGAAAGAAAGAAAGAAAAGAAGAAGAAGAAGAAGAAGAAGAAAAGAAAGAAGGAAAGAAGGAAGGTGTAGAGAGCCACGCCCGAGCTGGCTATCGCCATTACAAGATGGCACCAGCATCCAGTGTCTTCTCCCTGCAAACAAGTAGTCTGCGCATGTGCTAAGGGCCAGAGCGTGCCAAGTCACAGCCCATCCCGGGGTGTCACATGAGGTAATGAGCAAACAGCCAATCAGAAATGAACACACCGCTCCAGGGTATATATAAGCAGTGCCTTTTTGGGGCTTGGGGTCTTCCTCTTAAAGATGCAATAAACGCTTGCTGCAGAAGGATCCTGGTGTCTGCCTGCGTTCTTGCTGGCGAGACGATTGTGTGGATCACAGGAAGGAATGAAGGAAGGAAAGAAGGAAGGAGGGAGGGAAGGAAGGAAGGAAGGAAGGAAGGAAGGAAGGAAGGAAGGAAGGAAAAGAAGAGAAAAGAAAAAGAAACTTATTCATATTTTACCAGCTTGCTAAAAATCCTAAGAAGCTGGAGCTGGGTGGGTCAGACAGTATGAGCTACATGGTTTCTCAAAAAAATGGCATCATGTGAGGCAGGATAAGCCAAAGATTAAGAAAAGGGTAGGGTTGAGTTGAGAAATACTTCCTTTCCTCAAATGTTAGAGCACAAATGGCAGACAGACATATGGCACATAAGTCATACCCTCCTCAACATACATAACAATGATTTTTGCAATAAGCCCAGATATGACACCACTACCTTTCAAGACAGACCAGTGTGCAATGACTTACCATCAGTCAAATTTAACAGCAAGAGAGACTATATTCACCATACTTATATTGAAAGTTGAATCTACAAGGCATTGAAGAGACTCAATGTATTGATCTCTCTCAAGAAAAAAAAATGATAAATAAAGTGAAGTTACTGCCTGATGAGATTCATAAGAACCCAATTTAAGTACTGTCTTTCTATGTCTGTACCTCCTTTCTTTTCCTCTTCCTTCTCTCTTTTCTTTCTCTTTATATGCATGTGATAGAGAGACAGACGGGTAGATGATACATAGATAGATAGATAGATAGATAGATAGATAGATAGATAGATAGATAGATGATAGGTAGATGATAGATAGATAGATAGATAGATAGATAGATAGATAGATAGATGAACTGATAGACTGATGTAGATAACTAGATAGATGATAGAGAGAGGAAGAGACAGACAGACAGACAGACAGACAGACAGACAGACAGACAGACAGACAGGCAGGCAGGCAGGCAGGCAGACAGACAGACAGATGGATAGATAAATGAGAGAGAGAGAGAGAGAGAGAGAGAGAGAGAG
>JADRCD010218150.1:6721-17305 GCA_019843815.1 Montemys delectorum | reverse complement strand
TTTTTTTTTTTTTTTAAGATTTATTTATTTTATGTATGTGGGTACACTGTAGCTGTACAGATGGTTGTGAGCCTTCATGTGGTTTTTGGGGATTTTTTAGGACCTCTGCTCACTCTGATCAACCCTGCTCACTCTAGTCAACCCTGCTAGCTCAGTCCCTGCTTGCTCTGGCCCAAAGATTTATTTATGATTATACATAACTGCACTGTAGCTGACTTCAGACGTGCCAGAAGAGGGCGTCAGGCCTCATTACGGGTGGTTGTGAGCCACCATGTGGTTGCTAGGATTTGAACTCAGGACCTTTAGAAGGATAGTCAGTGCTCTTAACTGCTGAGCCGTCTCTCCAGCCCCCTGTTCTGGAATCTTGACTCTTCACAGGCAGAGGCTTTAGCCAGACTCAGTGGGGAGGGACTCCTCCTCCACCCCACCCCACCCCACCCCTCATTAATTTTCCACGCCTTTTTGTCCTGCTTCAGTTTGGAATAAACATTTGAAGACCCCAGCCCTCCCTTGGCCCTGTCTTTGTCTCCAAGAGCTCTGCCCAGCCTCAAAGCGTAGAGCTCAGGAAATCCGGAGAGAAGGGAGGGCGGGCCTCAGGCCAGGTTGCTACAATGCCCAGCCCTCTAAGACCCCTGAGGCAGGAAGGTCGCTAGCTTACCAGTTTCCCTCAACCTCCTTCCTGAGAGGAAGGGGCTGTCTATGTCCCCCAAGGGTGAAGGCTCAGCCAAGTGCAGCAGGGAAGCCAGGAAGGTGTCGCAATCCTGGGTGCCCCCCCCCCCCCCCACCCCGCGCGCCTGTCATTAACGACGGGGCTAGAAAGAGAAGTTTCGGGAACTTGCCCCAAGAGGAGAGGAGACAAGAGAAGAGAGAGCAAGCGTGGGGGCTGGGCACAGCGCCCTAGCCCCAGTGTAAGTAGGGGCAGGGTGGAGCCCTGGAGGCCTCAGACTATTCCCCAGCCCTGCCAGGGCCACATCAGGGGGCCCAAGACAGGGGATCTGACCTTGGGAAATGGTAGTCTCTCTGTGTTTCTCTGTAGTCTCAGGGAGGTCAGACATCTGGATCTCTTTGGGAACAGGAGCTGAGCTCAGGTATGAAGACATCCCCTCCCAGTGTCCCTAGCCCTTAGATTGGCTTGCTCCCTGTTTTCAGCCACTTGGCCTGCTTCTTCTAAGCAAGAATGGCTGTCTCAGAGTCTCTGGGCCTCTGTTTCCTATCCCCGTTCCCTTTGTTGCCTCTTCACTTTAAACAGTTGGATGCAAGACTTGACCTGCCAGGCCTCTGCCTCTCCAGATCCACTGAGCTAGCTTTCTTGGACTGCCTCTCCACTTCTCTCTGCATCTCTCCAGCCAGGTCTGTAGTAGTAGTAGTTGTTGTTGTTGTTGTTGTTGTTGTTGTTGTTGTTGAGGTATGTGGCTCTCACGAAGATGAGGCTTATCACCATGTAGACAGATAAGAACCTTGAATTTCTTCTGACCCTCATGCATCACAAATGCTGGTCTTCAGGCCAGATACTTAATGTGATACTGGGATCAAGCCTAGGCCTTGTGTCTGCTAGACCAGTACTCTGCCAACTGAGCTCTATCTCCAGCCCTGGTTGCTTTATATTTTTGAGATACCAAGTTGCCCAAAACAGATTTGAATTTCTTCTATAGCACAGGCTGGCCTTGAACTTGCAGTACACTTGCCTCCACTTCCAAGGTAACTGGTCTCAGACCCATGCTACTGGTCGAGGCTCTGCCTCTGTCTATCTTTATGTATCTCTTTCTCCTAGCCCATCTATTCACCCATCTCTGGATGCACCGATACTTTATCTCTGCCACACCTGGGGAGCTCTCTCCTTTAGTTTATTCCCAGCATTCTCTTCCTCCCTGTCTTCCCATAGACAGACTTTCAAAAGAGCAGGACAGGAGAAGGGAGCTGGGGGTTGGAGGGGGGGGGGGAGATTGGCAACATGAGCAAAATGAAAAGGCAGAGAGGCTGCTGTAGCAGCTGTGAGTTAGAGCATCAGCTGTGTCCATGGGCATGGTGCTCACAGTGGGCACAGGGACCAGCTGCAGGGCCCAGCACATGGCCAGAGTGGTGGGAAGAGCCTGAGAGCCTTGGAGCTAGTAGACCTTCGAAGTGTAGCACAGACAGGGACAAGGTGGCTGTCCCAGGAAGCTGTCCTGGGACACTAAATCCCGTTGGTTCCGTTGGCTGATTTCCTGCTTTGGGGGCTCATACAGATAGCCCACTGCTTCTGAGAGCTTGTTCCTCTGTGAGAGCACTGTGCCAAAGGCTTTCAGCTTAACTGCCTTGCTTCATCGTTATAGCATTGCTGAGACATGAATGGTATTGTTAAGCCCCTTTTCCCAAACGGAGAAATTGAGACTCAGAAAGGTGAAGTAACTCATCCAAGTTCACCAGGCAGGTAAGTGTGGGAGTCAGAGTCAGAACTGGGCTCCCAGCCTCTTTGCACATTTCCTCCCTAGACAATAAGCATAGGCTCCAGCAGGTCCAAGCTCCTACTCAACTGGTGCCACCCCCAGGGCTTCCGTAGGGGACTGTTCTGATGTTAAACATGCCAGCCCCAAGCAACCTAGAGAGGATCCCTGATCTTCTCTGTTCTGTTTTCTGCTCTTGACATAAGCCTGTGGGAAGGATACAGTGGTACCAGGTACGAGCTACACCTACTACAACCACAAATGAGTGGAGAGGGGAACCAGCATCCTGAGTCCTGGGGGCTAAGCCTTTCCCACTGAGTATGTACATGTGTGTGCATGTGGATGCAGGAGATGGCCAAACGGGTATGTTGACATGAAGTTATTGTCTGAGCTTTCCATTGCTATGATAAAACACCCTGACCAAAAGCAACTTGGGAGGAAAAGGTTTATTTCATCTTACACTTCCAAGCAGGCAACAATCCATCACTGAAGGAAGTCAGGGCCGGAATTTGAGACAGGAACTGATGATGCAGAAGCCATTGAAGAGTGCTCCTACTGGCTTATTCACCATGGTTTGCTCACCCTGCCTTCTTATAGCACTGGGACCACTGGTCCAGGGGTAACACTACCCCATAATAATCTGGATCCTCCCACATCCAGCATCCATCAAGAAAATGTACCTACAGGTACACAGGCTTGCCCACAAGCTAATCTGGTAGAGGTAGTTTCTCAACTGAAGTTTCCTCTTCCCAAATGACACTAGCTTGTATTAAGTGGACACAAAACAGGCTAGCACAGTTACAAAACAAAGATTAGTAAACAGAGATATGGGGGGGTGGCAAGAGGGAAGAAAAGCTTGTGCCCCTCCTGGCTCCGATCCCTGTTCTTTCTGGGAGGCAGATTTGACCTTGGTGGTATGTTGCACATACAGACATTTCCTTGATGCCCTGGTGAGGGGAAAGCCATTGATATGGATCATTCCTCTCAAAGGCAATATAGGCCAATGTTACCTCCATGCTGCAAGCAATGAGACTCAGAGGTCAGGTATCCTGCCTAGACACTGGCTGCAAAGCCTGTTCTTAACCATCTCTCCCTGCCTCCAGGTAAGCACCAAGCTGGCAAAATGGTGGTGCTGGGAGCCTGCAGCCTGGCTGGAGTTACCCTGATGGTCTTGCTACTCCCCAGAAGTAAGTCAGGGGCTGGGGAGGAGGATTAAAAGGGAGGCATTGGTCCCCCAAGCTGCTGTGTGCCAGACCCTGGGAGTGTGGCACTGAACAAAACAGCTAAGACCTCTACATCACAAAGCTTAGAGGCAGCAGGGCAAAGATCCACATAGGGAGAAGCTATTGTTTCTCTAGGAACAGACTATGTGTCTGCAAACAGAAACCACCGTCAGAGCTGAAACAATGAGTGAGGCCAGGAGCTACATGAGGGATCTGGACCTCCATCCTACCCTTGGCTGCCTGTACTGACCTCAAGCTGCCATTCTTCACAATTGTCTTAGAACATCTGATTCTCTTAGCTGGGTGGAGGTGTAGCACGCCTTTAGTCCCAACACTTGGGAAGCAGAGGCAGACGGATCTCTGTGAGTTCTAGGTTAGCCTGGTCTACAAAGTGGGTTCTAGGACAGTCAAAGAGTCAAAGAGAAAACCTGTCTCAAAAAAATGAAACAAAATAAAAAATAAATAAATAAGGAAATTGAGCCTGATGCTGACTTGTGGTAGACAAACACTAAGAGTTATTGTCAGCAGTCAGGGCCTTGATCCAGCCACCCAGCCACGGAGCCTGGAATATGGGGGAGATGTGACAACAGCCCACAGAACTGAGGAAGTTCCTTTAGGGTGTGTGTGGGGGGTCTCTGGGTTTAGCAGATTAGTGGTAGTGTTGGCTAGGAGATAAGGCTAAAAGTAGAAAGCTAACCCTACTATCCTGTCCTATATTAGAGCTTCCTATTACATGCTAGGATCCTTGTAGCTTTGCAGAAGTACTAGATAGGATGTAAGGCATGACTGGTCCACGCTACAGGGACCACAGATGAAAGAAGTAAGGCACATGGGTCGAGGTAACACATACCAGAATCACTAACGATAAGTAAGGCAGGCAGTCTGCCCGTGTGTCCAGACCCACCCCAATCGCCTTGCACAAAGGGCTCTTTTTTTTTTTCTTTTAACATTTATTTATTTAATGTATATGAATACACTATTGCTCTCTTCAGACACATCAGATCCCATTACAGATGGTTTTGAGCCACCATGTGGTTGCTGGGACTTAAACTCAGGACCTCTGGAAGAGTAGTCAGTGCTCTTAACCGCTGAGCCATCTCTCCGGCCCACACAAAGGGCTCTTACAAACAGATCTGAATCTGACAAAGATTGCTGTGGCCTTGGGGGTTCTTATCACTCTGATTGTGGTTTCAGTGGGGAAGTGGAGCTCCCTAGGAGGGATAGACTGCATTCATAACTGCATTCTGGAAATGGATGGGATGCAAAGGTTCACACAGCGGAGAGTATTCACATCAGGGGAAGGATGTTTACATGGTGGGGAACATTTATACCACAGGGCATTCACACCATGGGGCACACTTACAGGACGGGAAGTGTTCATAGCCCTGGGAGTGTTCACAACACAAGAAGTGTTCCTACTTTCTGGGGGTGTTCACACCGGGGGGACGTTGTTCACACCATAGAGAGGGTTCACACCGTGGGGAGTGACAAATGCAAGTAGGGAGCTACTTTGCTCTACCAAGCCACGAATAACTATTTATGGGCAGGCGGTTCTCTCTGTCTCTCACCATAGTACATCTTGCAGACCTCATACTTACTCTTCATGTTTGCCCCCCCCAGGTCCTGATGGGAGGGTAAAAAGACAGAGGAGGGCTATGAGGCTAGGAACTTAAAGGTCTTGACCTGGCCCATGTTAGCCTAGCAAAAGAGTCCTCCAGGGCCTACCCTCTACCAATTCAGGTCTGGAGAGCTGTGGGCACATCAGGATCTCACCCCCCATTGTCCACCTGGGGGACCCTGTCCTGGCCTCCTGCACCATCAGTCCAAACTGCAGCAAACTGAACCAACAGTCAAAGATCCTATGGAGACTGCAAGATGAGCCAAACCAGCCTGGGGACAGAGAGCATCATCTGCCTGACGGGACCCAGGAGTCCCTCATCACTCTGCATCACCTGAACTACACCCAGGCCTTCCTGGTCTGCTTGGTGCCGTGGAACAATAGCTTCCAGGTCCTGGATCAAGCTGAGCTTCGTGCAGGCTGTAAGTCCCTCCAGCCATCCACCTATCTGCTTCCAATGCCCCTCTGCTGACCTCTGGTGAGGACAAGTGATGTCCTGAAGGCCACACCTGCAGGGGTCCTTGTAGAGCCAACCACTTGTCTATATGGCTGTTTAGCAAGCTTAGGTTCTTGGCCATACATAAGAGGGGCTTACTTGCAGCACCTCCTCAGTCTGGTCCCAGTTTTTCTTTCCAAATTGAGCAGGATGGAGTTTGTGCCAAGCTGAGGATAAGGAACAAATAAGAACGGAGGCCTGATGTCACATCTTCAATCCCAGCCGAGGAAGGGGGCTATCTGTGGGTTTCAAGCAGGGTTCCTCTGTGTAACAACCCTAGCTGGCCTTGATTCAGAGTTCTGTCTGCCTCTACCTCCTGAACGTTAGAATTAAAAGTGTGCAGGTGTGCGCCACCACCGCCTGTCAAATGACTCCCCACCACCACCAAACCACCCTGGTGCCCAGGATCTCTGTATCTTCGAGGACAACTTGATCTGCATAGAGAGTTCCAGGGCAGCTAGGACTATATAGTAAGCCCCTGTCTATCCCATCCCCTCAAAAAGAAATGGGTGCCAGAGTTGAGGATGTAGCCCAGTAGTAGAACACATACTCAACATGAGCAAGGTCCTGGGTTCTAAGCGACACCAAGCAGTAACAGAGCCTGGCATGGGGCCACACGTCTGTAGTCCTACTTGGAAGCTGAGACAGGAGGATGGTGAGTTAGAAAGTAGTACTATGCTGGGCGGTGGTGGCGCATGCCTTTAATCCCAGCACTTGGGAGGCAGAGGCAGGCGGATTTCTGAGTTGGAGGCCAGCCTGGTCTACAGAGTGAGTTCCAGGACAGCCAGGGCTACACAGAGAAACCCTGTCTCCAAAAACCAAAACAAAACAAAAAAAAAAAAGTAGACCTGACTGTATCATGAGTCCTGTCTCCAGCAGAAAAGAAGTGATCATCGCAGCTGCCAGGGTTTCTCTGGTATAGCCCTGGCTGTCCTGGAACTCACTCTGTAGACCAGGCTGGTCTTGAACTCAGAAATCCGCTCGCCTCTGCCTCCCAAGGGCTGGGATTAAAGGTGTGAGCCACCACTGCCTGGCTATGAGCTACTTTCCTGTTACTATGACACAACACCACAACTAAGACAACTTATAAAAGAAAGCATTTAATTGGCCTTACAGTTCCAGACGGTTAAGGGTTCATGGTGGCAGGGCAAAAGTTTGGTGACAGAAGCAGCTGAGAGCTTACACCTTGAAGAGCAAGCAGGAGATAGAGGACTAATTGGAAATAAGACAAATCTGTTGGGACCTCAAAGCCCATCCTCACTGACACACACCTCCCCCAAGGCTTCCAAATCAGTCCCACCAACTGGAAACTAAGTATTCAAAGATGAGCCTTTGGAGGGTCTATGCTCAATGAAACCACCACAGCCCTTAAAGAAGTCTAGGAGAGCCAGGTGGTATCACACACCTTTAATCCCAGCACTCAGGAGGCAGAGGCAGGTGGATCTCTTAGTTTGAGGCCAGCAGCCTGGTCCCGGGCCACAGAAAAACACAATCTGGAAAAAACAACAACAACAACAAAAAAAAAAAAAAAAAGAAAAAAGGAAGGAGGAGGAAGAAGAGGAGAAAAGAAAGGAAGGAAAGAAACCTAGGAAAGAAAATTATTAGCGTTACCTCCTTTTACAGATAAGGAAACTGAGGCAGAGAGCATTTCAGTCACTTGAGGATGAAATGGCTAATGAATGACTGACCAAACCATAATAAACCCCAGTCGGTACTGTCACTGACAAAGAGGCCACCAGGGTGATAAGGGTCTAGAATGCCTGACCCTGTCCCTGTCAGTAACAGAGTTGTCCTCACAGGTCCACACTACAGAAGGAATAGCCCATCAAAGAAGTAAGGCCACAAGTACAGACACACACACGCATGCACACCATGAGGGCTCCTAACATTCTTCTCACCCTATCCAGATCCCCCTGCCAGCCCCTCCAACCTATCCTGCCTCATGTACCTCACCACCAACAGCCTGGTCTGCCAGTGGGAGCCAGGCCCCGAGACCCACCTGCCCACCAGGTTCATCCTAAAGAGCTTCAGGTATGTAAGATTTCCAGGCCAACCCCTTCCTCCAGATCCCGGGTTGGGGAACGAATCCCTATAGGGGTGAGGAGAATTGGTGAGGTGGTTTGGGGGGGGAGGGCGGAGAAAGAGAGAGAAGAGCCTTGCCTTCCTCCTGCTTGGCACCAAAGCCCAGCCTTTTGGCAGGAGCCGTGAAGACTGTCAGCGCCAGGAGGGCACCATCCTGGACTGTGTGCCGAAGAAGAGGCATAGCAACTGCTCCATCCCCCGCAAACACTTGCTCCTGTACCAGAATATGGTCATCTGGGTGCAAGCAGAGAATATGCTAGGGTCCAGCGAGTCCCCAAAGCTGTGCCTTGACCCCATGGATGTTGGTGAGTGACACTGGGTATGAGAAAACAGAGAAGTCCCCAAATAGGAAGACCCAGAGGTGCATAAGGAGGAAATACAGACCTAGGCGCAGACAGAGAGAGTTTGGAAGAGCTGGACAGAGGCACAGAAGAGAGAATGGGGATCAGAGGCTAAGGGACATGTTTGTTCTTTTATATTATTTATTCATTGGTTTTTCTTTTTTTTTTTAAGACTTATTTATTCATTTTATGTATATGACTACACTGTCGCTCTCTTCAGACACACCAGAAGAGGGCATCAGATCCCATTACAGATGGTTGTGAGCCACCATGTGGTTGCTGGGAATTGAACTCAGGACCTCTGGAAGAGCAGTTAGTGCTCTTAACCACTGAGCCATCTCTCCATCTCTCCAGCCGTATTCATTGGTTTTTCAAGGCAAGGATTCTCTGTGTAGCCCTGGCTGTCCTGGAACATGCTGTGTAGACCTGGCTGAACTCAAAATGTGTCACCTGCCTCATGTTATTGATTTATTTACTTATTTATAGGGGCAGTGCACACATATAGCACACACGAGGGAGCTTTCTGGAGCCATTCTCTCTCTTACCTTGAAGGCAGGGTCTCTCTTGTCTCTGATGCTGCTGTTGGCTCTAGGCAATATGACCTGGAAGCCTCAGAGTGATTTTCCTGTCTCCACCTCTGTTTGCTCCAACACTGTTGGTATTACAGATAGACACTTTTACATTGGGCTTTAAAAAAAAAAAAAAAAAAAAAAAAAAAAGAGGGCTTGTGAAATGGCTCAGCGGGTAAGAGCACTGACAGCTCTTCTGAAGGTTCTGAGTTCAAATCCCAGCAACCACATGGTGGCTCACAACCACCCGTAATGAGATCTGACACCCTCTTCTGGCATGACTGAAGATGGCTACAATGTACTTATATATAATAATAAATAAATCTAAACAAAAGATTTATTTATTTCATAAGAGTGCACTGTAGCTGTCTTCAGACACACCAGAAGAGGGCATCGGTTCCCATTACAGATGGTTGTGAGTCACCATGTGGTTGCTGGGAATTGAACTCAGGACCTCTGGGAGAGCAGCCATTGCTCTTAAGCACTGAGCCATCGCTCCAGCCTCCCCAGCTTATTTCTTGATGTGCCCGTACCTCATGCCAAGCTGTGGAGATCCTACAGATAGCTAGGGCAGTTGAACAAGCCTCAAAAGTCCCACCCTCAGAATATTACAACAATGTAGGTGGCAAAATAAATAAAAGAGATATCAGACAATTTTAAGACATTGACAACTAGCCAGGCAGTGGCGCACGCCTTTAATTCCAGCACTCAGGAGGCAGAAACAGGCAGATTTCTGAGTTCGAGGCCAGCCTGGTCTACAAAGTGAGTTCTAGGACAGCCAGGGCTACACAGAGAAACCCTGTCTCAAAAAACGAACAAACAAACAAAAAGACATTGACAACTAACTAGGCCCTTGGAGGAGCTGAGGGAGCAGGCCCCTGGATATCTGGAAAGAAAACAATGTAAACAGATTTAACAACCAGTTAGAGGTAATAACTTCTCGAGAAATACAGATGCTTGTACCCAAGCACAGCTAAAGATCATGGCAACAGGAAAAAAAGAGAGAGAGAAACTGAAAGGGCCCCAGGAAGGAAAGGGGAGCTAAGCCAGAGCCCTCTCCAGTAGGCAGGGAAAGTTTGACAACCCCACCTCCTGCAGTGAAACTGGAGCCTCCCATGCTGCAGGCCCTGGACATTGGCCCCGATGCAGTCTCTCGCCAGCCTTGCTGCCTGTGGCTGAGCTGGAAGCCATGGAAGCCCAGTGAGTTCATAAACCAAAAGTGTGAACTCCGCTACCAGCCACAGCTCAAAGGAGCCAACTGGACTCTGGTGAGGCTGAAAGCAATCTGGAGATGGAGGTGGGGGATGGAGAGAGGGCAAGTGGAATTCTAGTGTCGCCTCCCACACACCAGGTGTCCCACCTGCCTTCCAGCAACGACCAGTTTGAGCTCTGTGGGCTCCATCAGGCCCCAGTCTACACCCTACAGATGCGATGCATCCGCTCATCTCTGCCTGGACTCTGGAGCAGCTGGAGCCCTGGCCTGCAGCTGAGGCCCACCATTAAGGGTGAGAAGCCAGGAGAAGCCATCAGAGCTCAGTCGAGGGCCCAACCCCTCTGCCCTCCATCTAAACCCTCTCATCTTGGGGCTGGAGAGACAGCTCAGCGGTTAAGAGCACTGACTGCTCTTCCAGAGGTCCTGAGTTCAAATTCCAGCACCCACATGCTGGCTCACAACCATCTGTAATCCAATCGATTGGATGCCTTCTTCTGGTGTGTCTAAAGACAGCTACAGTGTACTCATATACATTAAAAAACTAAAAAAAAAAAAAAAAAAAAAAAAGAACAAACAACAACAAAAACTCAAGAAAGCAAATGTCATAATTTTTTTTCTT
>JADRCD010218149.1:0-14009 GCA_019843815.1 Montemys delectorum | reverse complement strand
AGAGGTGGAATCTCAGGGTTGTTTTGATTTGCATTTCCCTGATGACTAAGGATGTTGAATATTTCTTTAGGTGCTTCTCAGCCATTCAATATTTCTCAGTTGAAAATTCTTTGTTTAGCTCTTTATCCCATTGTTTAATAGGGTTATTTGATTCTTGGGAGTCTAACTTCTTGAGTTCTTTGTATTTGTTGGATATTAGCCCTCTATCAGATGTAGGATTGGTAAAGATCTTTTCTCAGTCTGTTAGTTGCGGTATTGTCCTATTGACAGTGTCCTTTGCCTTACAGAAGCTTTGCAATTTTATGAGGTTCCATTTGTCAATTCTTAAGCAAACCAGTAGCCAACATCAAACTAAATGAAGAGAAACTTGAAGCAATCCCACTAAAATCAAGGACTAGACAAGGCTGCCCACTGTCTCCCTATCTATTCAATATAGTCCTTGAAGTTTTAGCCAGAGCAATTAGACAACAAAAAGAGGTCAAAGGGATATGAATTGGAAAGGAAGAAGTCAAAATATTACTATTTGCAGATGATATGATCGTATACTTAAGTGACCCCCAAAATTCCACCAGAGAACTTCTAAAGCTAATAAACAACTTCAGCCAGGTGGCTGGATATAAAATTAACTCAAACAAATCAGTAGCCTTCCTCTACTCAAAGCATAAACAGGCTGAGATAGAAATTAGGGAAACAACACCCTTCACAATAGTCACAAACAATATTACATACCTTGGTGTGACTCTAACCAAGCAAGTGAAAGATCTGTATGCCAAGAACTTCAAGTCTCTGAAGAAAGAAATCGAAGATCTCAGAAGATGGTAAAATCTCCTATGCCCATGGATTGGCAGGATTAATATAGTAAAAATGGCCATCTTGCTCAAAGCAATCTATAGATTCAATGCAATCCCCATCAAAATTCCAAACAACTTTTCATAGAATTTAGAAAGAGCAATTTGCAAATTAATTTGGAACAACAAAAACCCCAGGAGAGTGAAAACTATTCTCAACAATAAAAGAACTTCTGGGGGAATCACCATCCCTGACCTTAAGCTGTATTACAGAGCAATAGTGATAAACAAACAAACAAACAAAAGACAAAAACAAAAACAGAAAAACTGCATGGTATTGGTACAGAGACAGGCAGGAAGATCAATGGAATATAATGGAAGACTCAGAAATGAACCTTCCCCCCCCCTCCCACACACACATGATCACTTGATATTTGACAAAGGAGCTAAAACTATCCAGTGGGGAAAAAGACAGTATTTTTAACAAATGGTGCTGGTTCAACTGGCCATCAGCATGTAGAAAAATGCAAATCGACCCATTCTTATCTCCTTTTACAAAGCTCAAGTCCAAGTGGATCAAGGACCTCTACATAAAACCAGATACACTGAAACTTATAGAGGAGAAAGCGGGGAAGAACCTTGAACACATGGGCACAGGAGAAAATTTCCTGAACAGAACAGCAATGGCTTTGAGATTTCAAAAGCCTTTGCCTTTCCTAGTTAGCTCTCTCTGCCTCGTGGTGGTTATTTCAATGTGTAAACTTTCAGCTACTGTTCCAGCACCAGGCCTGCTCGCTGTCATGCTCCCCACCATGATGATCATGAACTCATCTTCTGAAACAGTAAGGCCCACAAAAACTTGTTCTTCTATAAGTTGCCCTGTTCATGGTGTTTTATCACAGCAGTAGAAAAGTAACTAAGATGGGATGGTACTTCTTAATTCACAGAGCATTACATTAAAGATCAAAAAGTATCATAAGTTATGACAGGGTAGGTCCCATCAAACAAGATAGTGCTTCTTACCCTCAGTGCAAGGGGATGGAATGGGATAAAGACATGAACTGTAGACACCTTGTATGAGTGTGGGCTTTGAATACTGTATTTGTCATTTACTGGCTACTGAAAACATAATGTATACACATTACTAGGAGTCATAGGCTCCAGGAGAAAACCTACTGATGTTTCTCTAATTGGGAATATTGTCAAACTTCCTCCTAAATATGTGTGTTTATATCTTTATATTTGTGCTTTCAACCTTGGTCTGAGAAGCTTCTCATTATAGAAGATAGTGGTTGTTAATACAGAGACTCATAACTGAACAAAGGTCAGAGGAGAAGCAACTGTGAATGTTTAGCTGTACATGAAACATCTATATTTTCTCTTTGAGCTCAAGGAACTTCACGGAAGAAGAGATGGAAAGGATGTAAGAACCAGAAGTGGGGAGGAAAGCTGTGAGATACTGTCTCTTGGACTTGGCGTGATGCGCTGGTGAATTCACAGCTGCTGTAGTTACCTGTACGAGATGTAGCCAGCTAATATTACAGCACAGAAAGGGAAGTGGCCTGGATCTCTGGCCCTAGCTGAGGAGCTGTTGGCAGTTGGTGATGCTGGGAGAAGGGATGTAGATGTCCCATAGTTTTCTTTAGGAGTGTGACCATTGGTAGTCTGCTGATGCCCCAGTCTACAAACCCACCCACATGTGCATATAGGCAGCATTAATTGGATTAAAATAAAACTAATTAGATTAGAACAAACTAATTAGATTTTTAAAAGCAATTTGAAAAGGAGGACATAGAGTTGGGATGGAGATGCTGTTGGGGTAGTTGGAAGAGAAGAGAGTGCAGTGGAAATGAGCAAAATACACTTACAGTTATTCAATTTTCAAAGAACAAAAGACAGAGTTGTATTTACTTCTCATAAGTCTCAGGTTGTAAAATAAGTAAAATAGCTGCAGTACCTTGAATATCTGCAAGGATAGGTCGTTCCTGGGAAAAACATTCAATATAGGTCTAAAGACTGGCTCAACATTAGAGGTCTTTCCTAATAAGGAGTCTCAGGTCTGATTGCTGGCACTACAAAAATATTCAGCATGAGTTATTTAAAGTTTTATAGTATTTTAAAGTAAAATTGAGTAATACAATATGTAATAGGATAATAATCATGAGAATTGAATAATCCAAATGTGTTTACTTGTATTAAGGTCAAAAATGGCTATTATATCTGAGGCCACTCTGGGTTTCATAGCAAGTACGAGGTTTGGGTTTCTCTATGAGCTTCTTCCTCAAAAAATAAACAGGTCAATTATGATCTTTACACTGGGAAAGTTCTTGAAGTGGTTGGCATGAAAATGATCTTCCCTCCCTCACCCGTGCCCCTGTGTGTGTGTGTGTGTGTGTGTGTGTGTGTGTATGTGTGTGTGTGTGTGTGTGATATATGTACATGTGCATGTATATTCACCTGTGGAGTTGTGAGTATGCATATACCACAGAAGGATATGTTGAAATCACAGAATAATCATGGGTGTCACTCAACTTCCACCATGTTTGAGATATGGTCTCTTGTTGTTTGCCCCTCTATGAATCAGATGGGCTGCACAGACAGTTTCTAGGACTCCGCACTCCATCTCCACATAAGACTTGTTGGAATTATAGGCAATCTGCCTTGGCCTGCAGACTTCTGAATTTCAATAGACTTTTGCTAGAGCTGCTAGGAAAGTATATAGGTCTCCAGATCCCCAGAGTTGAGACCTAGATCTAGCTATGCAATGATGATAGATTGAGGGGCTCAATGCCCTGTAAGGATCCGTGGGAGCTAATCTCAACTGTCAACTTGATAAGATCTAGTATCACCTGGGAGGTGTGTCTGTGGCATGCCTCAGAGGATTATCTTGATCACATTATTTTAAGGTGGGAAGCCCTGCCCCCTACGGGTGGCATCATTCCCTAGGATGGGATCTTGTATAAAAAGGGAAAAGTGAGAGATAAGAGAGAGTGGGAGTGAGATCAGATGAATTAGAAAAATAAGAAGGAGAAATTAACCTAGCATTCATTGCTGTGAGAATTCTTTTTTTTTAAATCTTTCTCTCTAATTTATTCATATATTCATTTTATTTCTGGTATCCCTCCACCCTGGTACATCAAGTCTCTGGAGGGTGGCACATCCTCTCCCACTGAGGACAAACAAGGCAGCCCAGCTAGAGGAATGGGATCCAAAGGCAGGCAACAGATTTAGGGACAGCCCTCACTCCACTTGTTGGGGCCCACATGAAAACTGAGCTGCACATCTGCTACATAAGTACAAGGGGCCTAGGTCCAGCTCATGTATACTCTTTGGTTGGTGGTTCAGTTTCTAAGATCCCCAAGGGTTCAGGTTAGTTGATTCTTTTGGTCTTCTTGTCAATTCTGTGTCTGATTTATTTTTTAAAAGATTATTTATTATTATTTGTGTGTGTATATGTGTGTACATGTGTGTACCTGTGTGCTTTTATGTGTACCATGTACATGCAGGAGTCCAGAAGAGGACATTGAATCCCTTGGATCTGTAATTATAGTGATTTTGAGGCACTATATGGGTCTTGGGAATTGAACCCAGGTCCTCTGCAGGAGCAGTAACTGGTCTTAACTAAATGCAGACAATGCGTACCTCATTGTTCATGCCATGACTGACTGTAACCCTGACCTGTGAGCCAAACCATCCCTACCTTAAATTGCTTTTGTCTGGATATTTTATCACAGCAACAGGAAAAGAAGCCCAGAAAGAACCAGTAAGTTTACATAGAGATGTCTCTCCTGAAGAAGATTCAGCAGAGTGGAGCATGAAGTCACCTCCATGTACCTGACCGTATGTGTGGGTGGCATCCACGACTGGAGGAGAAGCTGTGGTGTAGATAATCTCAGAGCAGCATCAGGACCATCTGTGTTCGTTTTAAAGAAGCTGGATGCCCCACGGTTTTAACCCCCTGTTGTGAGATGGACGCTGTTGGAGCAAGAATCCCTGCATCATCTCTCAACCAACCATTCCTTGATTGTTCAGAGAAGATTGAGGAGTAGAAACAGTAGGAAAGCAGCGTGGACTGGTGGTGCAGCCTGAGCAACAACAGTCAGGCTGAGCCTGCACAGGGCTCTGCTTTTCTAGGCTGACCACAGGGAGACAGGACGTGGCATCCAAGAAACCTACAAAATAGCTCTAGTTCTATTCGTTTTGAGTACCTCTTCTCAGCTGTTACTGTGTGTGTCTCATGTGCACCAGCTTTGGGTCCTATGTAGCAGTGTCTGTGAGGTTATCATCCCTTATCCCTGTCAATTCAGGGGAAGAAAATGAAGCACAAGAACCTATGAGACCAGGGGGACTTGTCCCTTGTCACATAGTGTGTCAGCTATCTGAGTTAAGCTATGTTCTGTGATGGCTATACGTGGTTGTCAACCTAACTACATTTAGAATTAACTAAAACCCAAGTGGCTAGGTACAGCTGTAAGTTTTCTCTTTTTCCTTAAATCTTTTGAAGTGGAAAGACCCAGTTTTAACCTATTTCTTTTGGTGTAGAAATATCTACCTTCATTCTGGGCCACACCTTCTGCTGGCAGCCTGGACGACAGAAGTGTTCTTTGCCTGTTTGCTCTTGCTGACCAGTCCATTCCTTCACTGGCATTAGAGCCTACTTCTTCAGGATTGTGGCAGCTGAGAAATGTAGTTGTGTGGACTGAACAACTACTGGATTCTCGGACTGTCCATTGGTAGACAGCTATTGTTGGACTAGGTGGACTTCAACCTAAATATCCTTTATATTTACACAAGCATGTGCGCGCGTGCACACGCACGAGCACACGCACACACACACACACACACACACACACACACACACATACACACAGTCTACTAGTTCTGCTCCTCTGGACTCATGACTCCTCTCGGGGGCGGGGGTGTCAAAAGACCCTTTCACAGGGGTTACTTAAGACCATCAGAAAACATAGGCATTTGCTTTAAGGTTCATAACAGTAGCAAAATTACATTTATAAAGTAGCAACAAATATAATTTTGTAGTTGGGGGTCACCACAATACAAGGAGCTGTATTAAAAGGTAGCAGCATTAGGAAGATTGAGTACCACTGCTATAGAGAATCCTGACTAATATATGATTCCTAACAACAGTGTTTAAACCTTAGGAAACTAAAATAAACGAAGACTTGTTGCTTGTTTATGCTACAGACCTGCTGAGGATTGTCTGAGGGTTTCTTCTCTATCTTGTTCTTGGTACTAGGGGGCAAGCTTCATCCAGTGTTACATGATTCCTAAGCAAAATGCTCAGACAGAACTCTGACAGTTTGTGCTTGAAAATGACAAATTGTAATTTCATTTATATTTCACAGGTCAAGTTAGAAGTCATAATCCTAATGAAGGCCAGAGGAACCACCTCCCAAACCAAAACTTTTGTTAAATGTAATTGATGACTAAGCATCCTACTGTCTTGGGCACGCGCTGGTTGGCTCATCGTCCTTCCAGGCAGAATGCCTTTCTCTGCGTCACTGGAGACACCTGGCAATTTCTAACCAGTCATCTCTGTAATGGGAAAGAGCAGAATCTCTCTCAGCAGATCCACTAGTCTGTCCTCCTGTTCCATAGACCTGTACACTTCAAAGGCAAGTCACAGGCTGTCCTCTGCAAAGTCCCAGCCTTTCACAGTCTCTCATTGTCAACATCAGACTTCTAGACTCATGTTACATGTGCTCAGGATTATTCCTGTGGCAATGTTCTGCTTCCATATTGAGACAGGAGTCAATAGATCAACTGTGTCATGATAGCTTTCCTAGTCAGTAAGGTAATCAGTATTACCAGTTTCTACCTCATTAAAATTGTTATGAGCAAATGGTAGCAGGTACAGGAACAGTTCAATGTAATGTTTGTTATACATTAAGTATCTAATAAATAATGCCTCTTGACATTATTTATTGACATACTAAAAGCTGAAAGAAGTTGATCCACTAATAGAATGGCTTGACTAAGGGCAAGTTCACTGGTACATGCTGAAAATTCAGCAAATGATTTGCTGTGACTCATAAATGTAATATTGACTTTTGTTTTCCATAATAATTTGATTGAAAGTTATTTATAATATTTATCTGTGCCTGTAATTACTTATTGGTGTCTCAGCCAGTATTCTATTGCTATGAAAAGATCTCATGATCACAACAAGCTCTTATAAAGGCAATCATTTAATTGGGATTTGTATACTGCTTCAGAGGTTTAGTTCATTATCCTTATGATGGGAAACATGGTGGCAGACATGGTGCTGAAGAAGCTGAGAGCTCTACATCAGGATCCCCAGGTAGTAGGAAGAAGAGAACCACTGGGTCTGACAGGAGCATTTTAAAACCCAAGGCTCACCCCCAATGACATGCTCTCTCCCATAAGACCACATCTACCCTAACAAAGCCATACCTCTTAATCCCTGTTAAATAGTGCCACTCCTTAATGGCCAAACATTCAAAGATATGAGCCTATGGGAGCCATTCCTGTTCAAACCACCACAAATAACATGATTAAATTTTGTTTTTTTCTTTTGATTTATTTACTTATTTATTTATCTATCTATTTATGTGTGTGTGTGTGTATGTGTGTATGTGTGTGTGTGTGTGTGTGTGTGTGTGTGTGTGTGTACGTACGTACGTAAATGTGTCCAGGTGTCCTGAGAGGCCAGGAGAGGACATCAGATCCTCTGGAGCTGGACTTATAGGCAATTATGAATGGCCAGATATGGATAATGGGAACGGAACTTGGGTGCTCTCCAGGAACAGCAAGAGCTGTAACAGCTGAGGCATTTCTCCATCCCCAATTTTAACTTCTTTTTTGCTTGTAAGACATTGATTGTGTAGTTGCAACTGTTTATATTATTTAAATCCCCCCCTTCGTTGTGACCTCCCAACTATAATTGTGGATGTATGACAATTTTGGAATGACAACGTATTTTGGTAAGAAAAATCTGATCTGTGCCTGTTAATTTCATTGTGTAGATTGCGTTAGTTAATTGTTTATGATGGAAGACGTTCATACTTGCTGAAGCCATCATGTGAGCAGACATGACTTATTTAGTTATAGCATGCCAGTGCAGGAATGGGGACAGCCCTAGGATGGAAGAGTTTAGGGAAGAGGAGCCAGGGTGGCGCTGACACCCAGCCAGAGACAGCACTCAGTGACCTTGGGTCTCTGTCCTCTGAGCTCACTGCTAACTAGATTTTCTCTTTGAATTTCTGCTTATGAGTTAAATTTTTCCAAGAAAGAATAAGATTTGTTTAACTTTGATTTCTTGCCTTCATCTGTGACTGGCAGAGGACCCATTTGCTGCAAGAAGAGGGGAGGAAGGGATTAGAGAGTCAATAATGATCAAGGTCTACATGGGCCTAAGAGGTTCACATCCCTGTGCCCCATCTCTCCTTCTCTTTCCTGTCTGTTAACAGAAAGAATCATTGGCAAGAGTCAGGATCCTTCTTATTATCTCTGTTCTATGTAAGCTCTCCAGACAAGGGGTATTTGGAGTGATAGAACTAGTCCCCAAGCAGCAAGTGGGGTTGAATGCTTTCCTCTGGGCATGACATGGCCATTGCTCTCTTGAGTGATTGGCAGCTGTGATTACCCTCAGGGTACCTGTACAAGATGGGAAAGGGGTTTATGAGGCCCCACCTTTCCCCCAAAGATATATAGTCAGTTAACAGTTGTTAGGGCAGAAGGAGTCACAAAACCTTACCTTTGGGATCTGTAGGCCATTAACAGTTATGGGATGAGTCACTTTCTTCAGTGGTATAGTCACTCCTAGGTAATCCATGCTCATGTAACTATCTCTAATGAAACCCATTGGTTCACTGAGATAGACTGGAGTAAAATCCTTTCTTTCTCAATCATTAGTGCCATTTTGGGGGTGATAGGTGGTCACCCAGGAAAAGTTTATATAACCATAGTATATGCAGGCCTTTGCATGGCTGAGATGAGTATAATCCGCCTGTTCTTTTCTTACCTCGGGCTTTTGCATATGCAGCCTCTTCAGCCTGATGTCCTCCACCCAGGGTGTTTCCTAAACAGTCCTCTCTCAGCTTCCCATTCTAGCTTAGTTTTTGTTCAGAGGTGTTCCCTTAACTGTCTCAGTCTACTGCCTTCAAGGCATCCTCAAGGCGCAGGCATTTGAAAAGTATTTTCTTTTGTTCATTCAGCATACTTTATTTCACTCCTCTGTTGGTATGGATACAAATTTTATGAACGTCTGGACTATTTTATTTGTGGTTGTACCTCTGGTACTATTTACCACAATTGGCATCTTAATAAAATGAAGACACAAGTAAGGCTCTGACTTATTCTCTCTTTGGGCATGAAGATGCTCTACATCCTGCCTATCTTTTAAATGGGAGAGCATCCTTCCTCTGGGAGAGCATGCTTCATCTCAGTTGTAATTGTCTTCCCTTTTTACCTTTTTCCTTCCTTTCTTCCATCTCTCATTTCTTCCTTCCATCTTTCATTCCTTCCGTCTTTACTGTTTTTTGTATTTTTCCTCTGGATGCTTGAGCTATACATTCAGTTTTGTATGTAAAATCCAGTAACTAAGATTTACACCAGGATAACAATGGATTGGCCATCAGAAGGTCTGAGTTCTATTCTTAGATGTGTTCTTAGCTCACAGTGTAACCTGAGTTCCTTCAATGGCCATTTTAAACTCTCTGTTTTATTTTTAAAAGGAAGAGATTTGAATAGATGACCCAAAAAATATCCTTTGCACTTGGAATATTATCTAACTTATAGGGTTTGTTTGCCTTTCATCCATCAACCTAGACAGTTGCTGGCACTTGGCAATGCCCACTGGGCCCAGGGCTGGATATATCCATTAATTCATATTCATGTTAGAAAATGTACAAGCTCTGAGGGAAAACCAGCTTCAGCTTGTCTGGCATATAAACAAACATCCTGTGCCCTGCTGTATTGTGGATGCCTTTAGAGTGGCCTGGGAGTCACGGACGCCTGTGAGAGCAGAAAAGATCAGAATAATGACTTTGTGGTGTTCGCCATCTGCCAGTCTTCCTGAGTCTGCCAGAATTTCCTCAGCATGGCATCTCCAAATTTCTCCCTTCATCCCAGATGACACAGAGCTCAGCTCTGGCAGGAAAGTCTACATTCACAGCCAGCTTTTGAACTTTGGAGGCAGTGGAAATGTTTGATATGTATGGATTATTTTTTTAATATTTATTACCTTCATCAGTGACAGAGGGGAGAGTATGGATAAATGGGTGAGAGGATAGATCGTAGAACCAAGGCTTGGGTTGATTCACTCAGTCTTCATTCATTCATTCATTCATTCATTCACTAATTCATTCATTCACATCAGTTGTGTGTGGGGGGTGTGGGGGTATGGGGGTGGGTGGGTTTGTGGGTGTGTGTGCATAAAAGAACCAAGGGTTGACTTTGAAGTGTCTTCCCCAATCATTCTCCATTTTATTTTTTCAATTTATTGTATGTGTATGATTGTTTTACAATTTAGTATGTGTACCATGTGAGTCTGTTTAGATCAGAAGAGGGTAGCAGAGGTTCTGTAACTGGACTTATAGATTGTTGTGAGCCACAAAAGAGGTGCTAGGAACTGAACCCTGATACTCTGCAAGAGCAGCAAATGTTCTTAATCACCGAGCCATCTCTCCCTCCCCATCTCCACCTTACTGTTTCTTTGAAGCAGAATTTCTTATAGAACCTGGAAATCATCCATTCAGTTAAGACTGCTGAATTCCAGGAAGCCTGTTATCTCTGACTCCCCAGCACTAGGATTTCAGGCATGCACTCACCATTATACTTGACTTTTTAGGTGGGTGTTGGGGATTTGAACTCAGGTCTTCACACTTGTGGCAGTAATATACTAACCCAGTTCCCTTTCCAGCCTCATAAGCCAGGATTTAAACATGATGTGACCTGGATAATGATAGGAATATTCTTAAACAACTTTCCTCATCTGGGAGACCAGAATAATATTAGCAAAAAGCATAACAGCGGTCTAAGGACACAGCTCAAGAGTCTAGCATGAACTAGGCCCTTGTTCAGTTCCCAGCAACACAAACAAACAAACCAAATCTTAGAGGTGAATCAGCCATGCAATGCTTCACATATCCCTGCCTCATGCTCACCAGGAAGTATGCACTATTCGCTCTATTTCATAACCTGGGTGAAAATTCTAGAATTCCAATACAGTCTGCATTAGCTCTGCCAAGCATATCTAACTTCCATATCTTTGTCTACAAGGTAGAAGTTTGTACTGTGGTCCTTAAGACTTCCCCCTCCACCCCATTCCCCAAAGGCCAACATGAATTGAATAAGGTGGGACAGGCACCGGGAGAGGTCAAGTCACAAGCACCATAATTTCTTCAGGCTGTGTGAGAATGGCTAAGCTCTGGTCACGGCCTATCACATAAGATAATATAGCATAGCTCCTTTGCCACATCTGGTGAAGTACCATATTGATGCTACCGGTGCTGTTAATATTTGAGAGGCCACAGGATTATAATTTTTTTCCAGTGATGCAGCCAGGTCTTTGCCTCACATACCTGGTTCTGTCCTCAACTTGTAACTGAAAGTTCATCCCACTCTCAGGGATTCCAAAGTGTTCTCTCAGATAGCCACTGGGATGTCCTTGCTTTCCATCTCTAAGCTTCTCCTTTGGCTCCTGGAGACACAGAGGGCCTGGAGAGGATTTGGCTCTCTTCATATCCTCACAGCTAATAAATGGCAAGTCAGTTTGTAATGACATACTGAATGTCACTCCAGGGAGTCTCATTCTTTTGAATTGCTTGCTTTTGTAGTTTTTAATGAGTCTGTTAGCAAGTTTGCATTTCCCTTGGATAAGGAACATACTAAATTGATAGGCATAAATACTTTACTTGGGATCATTAAGAATAGTTACAAATGAAGGGAAGACAAAACTCAGAAGGATTCCTGGGGCTTTAGAGGGACCAGAAAGGAAGAAAGGGGGAAATGCAGACAGGATTGGAGTCTCTGTTTGGTAGCTGAGATTTGCTGGTGAGCTGTAAGCAGTGGCTTTGGTGTGGTGATGATGAGGGAGATGAACCCAAGGAGGGTTAAACATTGAATAACAGTTGTCCTAATTTCATATATGTTGCTTTGGAAAAATACCTGGCAAAAAGTAACTTAGAAGAGGAAAGGCTTGTTTGGCTTATGATCCAAGGTTGCTCTTGGTTATGTAGCAGTTGCAATGCCAGCTTGGTCTACGTGTGAGATCTACAAACAATAGGAACGGCAACACCAGAAAGCAAGCCCAGATATTTGAAAGGGCAATTCAGCTTTCAGAGACATTAAGGATCAACAGATGGCCCTTGGGTGAAGGCAAGTGCAGGTGATAGGAGGGAGCTGGCTAAGGTTATGGACGCTGTGAAGCCAACTGGAGTTAAGTGTGTCGGCATATTCAAGAGCAAGGGAAACGGAGAGTAGTGACCAAGTTGAAAGTGAAAATGGCTAAAGTTGATGAGATCGTGAACTTGGGGCTTAGGTCTTTGACAGTTGAAGGAGAGGAGAATGGGTGGCTGAAGCTGGTAGCATGTGTTTCACAAAGAATAGAGGTTGTGGCATAATGACTAAAGGACCGAGGAATGAGGAGATCACTTGCTACCCACTCCCCTATGCTCTGTAGGAGGCAGAGGACTAAACAGCCTTGGTGGGGCCAGGAGAGGAGTAGGATTAAGAGGATGACTATTTCCCAGTAACACAAACTGCTGTAGAAAAGGGAAGTTTGAAGGAAAAGGAGGTTTTGTAGAAAACAAGGATAGAGTTATCTTTGCACTTTTAAACATTCATTCATTTATTCATTGTGGTGTGTGTGTGTGTGTGTGTGTGTGTGTGTGTGTGTGTGTTGGATCTCCTGTAGGAGTCAGTTCTTTCCTTCCACCAGTTGGGTCCCAGGATTTGAACTTAGGTCATCAGGCTTGGTAACAATCACCACTATCCTCCATACCATCTCATTGCTTCTAGGCTCTACCATGCGCTTAGAAGAGTTGGGAGGGCACTGTTTGATCATAGCTACTCCCTCACATAAACAGATGCACAGGGTTTATCTGGATGATAGCTGGAGATCTTGTGCAGGGCTCCCTGGATGGAAGGCATGTGGGAATCTCTTTGGGATACTGAGAACTTGCAGATTGAATGGGTCCTTTATATTTGTGTATGTTGGGGGATGGAAAGGTTGAGATTCTGCCTAAAGTTTCTACCTGAAAGGTAATGTCAGTGTTGCTGAGTTATGATATATAGCATAGGGAGCAGGGGTTTTGGGGTTTGAATTCCCTGGTATGATTAGGGTCAAGGTTGGGAGCAAGGATGCCAGGGATATACATGGTCAACAACATTCAACATGTGGACATTCTGCAGCCCTGTTCATTCCAAGAATTGTCCAAGATGCCATCATTTTTAAACCCCATTTTTGTTTATCTTTGCCCTTCATCTTCACTCTTAACAAGTGTATTACCTTTGTCTCAGGCACACACACATCTTTCCAACAAGATTCTCTGCTCCTTGGAGCCAGATGCTGTGGGGATTGTGGGAAATTGTTGGATCATGAGTTATAAGCCCTAATTTCAGTTCCCATTTCTGCCATTTAGCAGCCAGGGGAAGCAGCGGAAGAAGCCATTTACCTCTCTGCTCATTTTTTTTTTTTTTATATGTGAAGTGGGGATAGTCACATCTGGCTGCTGCTGTTAGGAGACTTGAATGAGATACTCAATACGAAAACATCCTGTAATCCAAAAAATGACAGAATAGTGAGCTATTATTATAAGACCAGAAGTTCTCTGTACACCTGCAAGAAGACAAAGTGAGTCAAAAGTCATTCTTGCAGGAAGCTCTGGATGAGTTCTTGCCAAAGCTGCTTCCAGACAGTACTCTGGTATCAACTCTTGTTCCTCCACATCAAAATGTTTTATTTAATTTTCTTACTTTCTTTTGACTATTTCATACATGAATTTATTTTTATATTTACATCACTTACCCCTTCTCCCTTTTCCATATCTCCTGTTCCCTAACTCTCTGTCAAATTTATAACTTCTTTTTCTATAATTACTACCACAACACAGATACACACAGACACACACAGATACACACACACACACACACACACACACACACACACACACACACAGAGAGAGAGAGAGAGAGAGAGAGAGAGAGAGAGAGAGAGAGAGAGAGAGAGAGAGAAGC
>JADRCD010218148.1:28359-45979 GCA_019843815.1 Montemys delectorum | reverse complement strand
TTGGTGGAAGCTAGGGATTTGTTCATGCATTCCAAAAAGAGTTATCCACTAGTCACAAAGATGTTAGGTCATACACAGAGGAAACAATAAATGACTATCAAGGGGGCTAAAGCTAGCACTAGATAATTGGTAATTAGGTTCTAGATCTACAACATTCCAACGTCCCCACTGCTATGATCTGACACATACCCCAGAATAGCTTTGGCCATTTTGTTCAATGCCTGCCAGCTATTTCATACTGTTGCTGTAACCTGCCTGCCAGCCATTGACACAGAGAAGTGACTTGGCTCAAGGACATGCTGACCACATCCCCTGTTTTGTTCTGTATGCTCTGTATGAGGTTTACTAATCTTAAGAAATCCTACAAAGCTGGACATAGAACCCATCATATCAAAGGTCAATATGAACTCTTATGTTTAAAATATCTTGAGTCAGAGCTGACCACCAGGCTACCCTTCCTGCACCTACCTAGGAACTCACTATAATTTTTGTGGCTGACACTAAAGAATGCTACTAATAAGCCAAAAAGTTATGATTATAACACTCATGCTCTGTGATCGCAATGTTCTGAAATTCCCATGTTCACCATTTATCCACCCACCCCCTTACCATCTCAGGACCAATCAGCTTAAAGGTTAGCTGATAATACTTTACCTGGTAAGCCAGCTGCTTCCCTCCTTGTCCTTTAAACTTTTGAACCTGGTTGTTCCTTTAAAAAGCCTACCTTGAGAGCAGACTAGTATACTGCAATTAGGCTCCCGAGTCCTTTTTGCCATCTTGGATGCCCAGTATTGTGGTGAGTGTTCAATAAGTTATTCTTGCTTAACTGAGTTTGATGTATGCATGGTTTGTATGGCAATTCCCTGAACTCCAGCACCCAGAATCATTAAAATTCTTCTTAGTTGGTCAGCCTTTGACAGATGTTTAACATTCAGTGCAGCTTCTTTCTGGGAACCTCTATTCTCACTCTCCTAAAACAGGCATCTAGTCATCTCCAAGAATCCCCAGAGCTTTTAGCAGTTCTGCTGTTCAAATTTCCAACTTAAAAATCTGAGACCCCGGGGCTGGCAAGATGGCTCAGCAGGTAAGAGCACCAATTGCTCTTCCGAAGCTCCTGAGTTCAAATCCCAGCAACCACACGGTGGCTCACACCCATCCGTAATGAGATCTGATGCTCACTTCTGGTGTGTCTGAAGTCAGCTACAGTGTACTTATGTATAATAACAAATCTTTTGACAGGAGCAAGCAGGGACTGAGTGATAGGGGCCAACCGGATGGAGCAGGGTTGACTGGAGTGAGCAGAGGTCCTAAAACTAATTTCCCGGGCCCAAGTGGCAGCTCACAACTGTCTAAGACTCCCATCCCAGGAGATCTGTCATCCTCTTTTTAAAAAAAAAAAAATCTGAGACCCCAGCCAAACTTCATTGCAAATCCAAATTACAATGGTCCAGAATATCCATTCACATTCCAGAAGTGAGGATGATGGTACCAAAAGGAGGGGTCAAAGGTGAAGGTAAAACCCCAGCAGAGAAAACGTGAGGTTGTTCAGCTTCATGGCCTGCAAACAGGACACAACGATGTGAGCTCCAAAAGCCTCCCAACCACAAAGCCTGGCTCTGTCAACTGGTTGCAGCTTCTTGGCCAGGCACTCCACATTCAGGCCATAACTTCTTCCTCTGAAGACTTTGGGTTCACTCCATGCAGTTTCATGAATTGTCCTTCTGGGGTAGGGTAGGGTGGGTGGGTACCACTTGCAGGATTCTTTACATTGCCAAGCATGCCTGCTTCAGCTTTTCCTTCTGAAATCTCAATGGAAGCTCCCCGCTTGAGGTCAATCTCTGCTGCATAATGAGTTCAAGGGCAGCCTCAGCTATAAAGCCCTTGCCTCAAAGCAGGGTGGGGTGGGTAAGGGAACAGGCTGGAAAGATGGCTCAGCTGTTAAGAACACTTGCTTTGGATCCCAGGTGGGCATTGTACATTTGCCTATAATTTCAACTCTGAGGAAGGGTGGGGAGACATGGATTGCTGGGTCTCACGGGATCCTAGCTTAGACATAATGAACAGAAACTCTGGATTCAGAGAGACCCTCAAGGAATAGGCAGTGAGGGACAGAGAACATCTGACTTCTGGCTTTAATGTGTGTACAAGCGCAAATCAAACATACACATGTACATACATATGTTTACACACATATGCAAATAAATCAAATATTTTAAAAGTGTGGATACTTCATTCCTTCTTAAAAGGGGGAACAAAATACCCATGGGAGGAGTTGTAGGGACTAATTATGGAGCAGAGACTAAAGGAAGGACAATTCAGAGACTGCTCTACCTGGGAATCCTTCTCATATTCAATTATCAAATCTAGACACTATTATGGATGCCAGCAAGTGCTGGATGACAGGAGCCTGATATAGCTGTCTCCTGAGAGGCTCTGACAGTGCCTGACTAATATAGAAGTAGAGGCTCACAGCCATCCATTGGATTGAGTACAGGGTCCCCAATGAAGGAGCTAGAGAAAGGACCCAAGGAGCTGAAGGGTTTGCAACCCCTTAGGATGAACAACAATATGAACTAACTAGTACCCTAGGGACTAAACTAGTTAGTACCCTAAGGACTAAATAGCTCCCAGGGACTAAAACACCAACCAAAGAGTACACATGGTGGGACTAATGGCTCCAGCAGCATATGTATAGCAGAGGATGACCAAGTTGGTCATCAATGGAAGGAGAGGCCCTTGGCCCTGAGAAGGTTGTATGCCCCAGTGTAGGCGAATGCCAGGGCCAGTAAGCAGGAGGGAGTGGGGTGGTGAGCAGGGGGAGGGGGGGAGGAACAGGAGTTTGTTTTAGTTTTTATTATTTTATTTTATTTTTCTTTCTTTCTTTTTTTCTTTTTTTTTTTTTTTCTTTTTTGGAGAGGAACCTGGGAAAGGAGATAATGTAAGTAAAGAAAACATCTAATAAAAAAAATTGGGAGAAGAAACTCTGAATATATTCTGTGAAACTGTACTGTGTATAGATGAGAGGTGCAGAACAATACAAAGTGGGCAAAGGCCTACCTAGAACATTCATTAAGTAAAGAAAGACCTTGATATTTACTGGAAAGCTGGTTTTAAGAACAGAAATAGTGTGGTTTTGGTGGAATATCATCACTCAGGCAAGGCAGGAAGGCTGCTAGTTCAGTCTGAAGATGTTTTAAATGGTTGATTTCCTCCTATACAATCTACTTACATTGGAATATGAAATTCCCCTATGATTTTCACTTCAGGATAATAAGCTCTAGTAGACAATGAGGAATAGTGTGTTGTATAAATACTAACTCAGGAAGGAACTATGGAAAACATATAAGGACCATGAAGTTCAGTGAGTAGAGACCCTTGCTGTGTAAGCAAATCTTGAGTTTGATTCTGAGAACCCTTGTAAAAGTGGAAGGAGAGGAGTAACTGGGACCAGCGGGACCAGGCACACAGGAACTCTGCCAGCCCAGTGGCTCAGGTTCCTTCCGGTCCCACAATACCCAGAGGAAGCTCCACTCCCAGCCGCTCTAACATGCCCAGGATCAGATATGAGGAGAACATAACATCTGTCCCAACACCGGGAGTAACTGGGACCAGTGGGACCAGGAACACAGGAACTCCGCCAGCCCAATGGCTCGGTTTGCTTCTGGTCTGTCTGGGCCGGCTGGTGCCCTGAGCAGACCTTGGGCACAAACTCTGCAGTCATTCCCTGTACTGGCTAGTTTTGTGTGTCAACTTGACACAGGCTGCAGTTATCACAGAGAAGGGAGCTTCAGTTGGGGAAGTGCCTCCATGAGACCCAGTGGTGGGGCATTTTCTCAATTAGTGATGAAGGGGGTAGGGCCCCTTGTGGGTGGTGCCATCCCTGGGCTGGAAGTCTTGAGTTCTATAAGAGAGCAGGCTGAGCAAGCCAGGAAAAGCAAGCCAGTAAGGAACATCCCTCCATGGCCTCTGCATCAGCTCCTGCTTCCTGACCTGCTTGAGTTCCAGTCCTGACTTCCTTGGTGATAAACAGCAATATGGAAGTAAGCTGAATAAACCCTTTCCTCCCCAACTTGCTTCATGGTCATGATGTTTGTGCAGAAATAGAAACCCTGACTAAGACATTCCCAAAAACACCCAGAGGAAGCTCCACTCTCAGGTGCTCTAACAAGCCCAGGGTCACAGGATCCCAGAATCACAGGATCACAGAGACAGATTGACTCTGAGGAGTTCTGACACAATCAGGATCACAGGAAGGACAAGCTCTAGTTAGATTTAGCAAGGGCAGGTAGCAGTAGAGATAATCAGATGATGCAGAGCAAGCATAAGAATATAAGCAACACAAATCAAGGTTACTTGGCATCAGAAGAACCCAATACTCCCACCATTGCAAGTCCTGGATGCACCATCTCACTGGAAAAGCAAGACTCAGATATAAAATCACTTCTCATGATGATGATACAGGACTTTAAGAAAGACATAAGTAGCACCCTCAAAGAAATACAGGAGAACATAGGTAAACAGCTAGAAGCCCTTCAAGAGGAAACACAAAAATCCCTTAAAGAACTACAGGAAAACACAATCAAACAGATAAAGGAAATGAGCAAAACCATCCAGAATCTAAAAATGGAAATAGAAACAATAAAAAAAAATCAGAAAGAGAGACAACTCTGGCAATAGAAAACCTAGGAAAGAAATCAGGAGTCGTAGATGCAAGCATCACCAACAGAATACAAGAGATAGAAGAGAGAATCTCAGGGGTAGAAGACACCATAGAAAACATTGACACAACAGTCAAAGAAAATGTTAAAAGCAAAAACCTCCTAACCCAAAACATCCAGGAAATCCAGGGCACAATGAGAAGATCAAACCTAAGGATAATAGGTACAGAAGAGAGTGAAGACTCCCAAGGTAATGGGCTAGTAAATATCTTCAATAAAATTATAGAAGAAAACTTCCCTAACCTAAAGAAAGAGATGCCCATGAACATACAAGAGGCCTATAGAACTCCAAATGGACTGGACCAGAAAAGAAATTCCTCCTGTCACATAATAATAAAAACACCAAACGCACTAAACAAAGAAAGAATTTTAAAAGCAGTAAGGGAAAAACGTCAAGTAATATATAAAAGCAGGCCTATCAGAATTACACCAGACTTCTCACCAGAAACTATGAAAGCTAGAAGATCCTGGGCAGATGTCATATAGAACACAAATGCCAGCCTACAAGAACACAAATACCAGCCCAGGCTACTATACCCAGCAAAACTCTCAATTACCTTAGATGGAGAAAACAAGATATTCCATTACAAAACAAAATTTACACAATATCTTTCCACAAATCCAGCCCTACAAAGGATAAGAGATGGAAAACATCAACATAAGGAGCAAAACTATACCCTAGAAGAAGCAAGAAAGTAATCTTTCAACAAATCCACACAAACCTAATTCCACCTCTTACAACAAAAACAACAGGAAGTAACAATTACTTTTTCTTAATATCTTAAAATTAATATTACCAACATATCCTAACCTGTTGAAATCCAAAAATATGAGGAATTATAAATTTATTGACTGTCATCCAATGGTCTAATTTGGTAATTGGAGAAATAGGCCCAATATTTTACAATCCATATACACTTTCAACTTGTTTGTTTGTGACAATGTCTTGTACAACATAATGGTCTTGAGATCTTGCTTCTCCTATCTCAGCCTTTCTATTAGTAGTATTGTTTGTTTCATGTTTTTATACTATAGTATGGTTTTCAGAACAGCTTACCTATTTTAAAAGTATTTATATACCCCAAAGAAATTAAATGTAGACAATTAAATTGGGAGGGGGGTTATAAGAGAACAACAAAGAGTAAGACTGACTGCTTTGCTTGACGTTTGTAATTCTTGTATCAAGTTACCACAGTAAGAGCCAAGATTTTAAGCTCTACTAAATATAAAACAAACAAAAACACTTTATATAATTATGTTCATTTAAGAAAATATTAGTAGTGATGTATTATTTTGAAATATACAGTTAATACATTTGGATTTATTTAAAATTTATATTGAGAAAAATGTATGTATTTTCAGTATTGCCATAGACAAGCATCTACATAAGACTGTTAAATTGATTGTTGTTTTATATCAAACAACTTTTATTTTTTTGTTTTGTTTTGTTTCTTTTTTCTTGTTTTTCGAGACAGAGTTTCTCTATGTAGCCCTGGCTGTCCTGGAACTCACTCTGTAGACCAGGCTGGCCTCAAACTCAGAAATATGCCTGCCTCTGCCTCCCAAGTGCTGGGATTAAAGGCATGCGCCACCACCACCTGGCTTGTCAAACAACTTTTATAATACTCATTTTTATTGTTATAATATTTTATAAATTTTAAAGAATATGACAAAAAAAGATATTGTAGGTATTGAAGGGGGGGTCTCTGGGAGGAGTTGGGGTACAAAAGGAAAACAAGAATGTGATTTAATTCTATTTACTAAAAATATGTTTTTAAATGTTAGCAAATCCAGATAAATTGAAATCATGTAACTTTTCTCATCATAATGAAATAAAACTTAAAAAAAAAAGTAGAAGGAGAGAATGGACACTACAGGGTTGTCCTCTGACCTTCACAGGTGCATCATGTATACCCCTCCCCCACCATATAATGCACACACATAGTAACAGATAAAAATTTAAAAATATATATATCAGATTTTACACTAGACTAGTAATTAAAAATAATTTTTATTTTGACTTACATGATTGAAAGAGGGATAAATACAAATACGACAAACCTAAAAGCACTTCCCAACCAAAAGCCAAACACAAAGGTGAATACAAAAGATGCAGAATTAATTATCCATGCAATATTCAAACATGTTTCAAATCCACAAATAAACCAAACAGAAGCCCTGTGATAGCTGTGATTTCACTTTCTACAAAAGAGTCATTTAACAAAGACTACATAGCCTATACATACTATAACTGTACAACATACCTTTAAAGGAGGAGTATATGCATATATATATAGTATTTACAAATATACAAATATGTACAGTGGAACTTCACAGTTGAAAGGATGTGTTGCCAGAAGCCTGGCAAACAATTTTCACTTTAAAATGAAAGGAACCCTTTTAAAAGTCTTACTAAAATGTAAATATTGAAACTAATATCTAATTGGTATTTTATACAAACACATCTGGAATACAGTTCAAATTGCACTCACCTATGTTGTTGTGATCTTGGCATAGTCACCCCTTGCACACTTTTTAAGAGACTGAATCTTTACCCTGGAGAGTTTCTGAGCTGCTGTGAAAACGTGGGGGTAGTTTCCAGCTCTCAGCTGGGCCTCCTGCTTCCTCGCCTCATAAACCAATTTTATAGAAGCAGGAACCACTTCCAGTGCCCCATTATTCTATCCAGTTAGGAGCCATCCAAAGTCCAGGCCCCCACTTGAAAGAGCAATACATCTTTCTGAATCTACAACTTTGGAGTGTGTATTTGTCTTAGCAAAAAAAAAAAAAAAAAGAAAAAAAGAAAAAAAGAAAAAAAATTACATATGTAGAACCAGGCCTAGTGTCTTTTGCCTATAACCCCAGCTCTGGAGGCAGAGGCTGGAGAACTCTTGCAAATCTAAGGTCAGGCTGGCCTGTGTATTGAATTCCCGGCTGGTCAGGACTGCAATAGGGAGACTCTGTTTCAAGACAAAACAAAAACCAAACAACAACAAAAAAAAACAAGAGTATGATAAAGAGGGCTCTGGTTAAAGAACAAAAGCTTAAGCTTTGAGGTTTTGTTTACTTTTAACAGTATAGGTACAATCTTCATGAATCTTCCGTTTATCTCTTAAACAACATGGATAGACCATATGGAAATTCTCAGGATGGAAATAGAAACAAATAGTAAGAACTATAAAAAAACCCCTAAGATATAAAACATAGGTTCCCTTCCCCCCAACCCCCACAGCTTCATGTATCCCTGGTTGCCCTGGGAACTCCCTAGGTAGCTGAAGATGACCTTGAACTGATCCTACTTCCTTCTGCTTCTGAGCACTGAGTGTCTATGGGCAGCATCCCCAGCTTATGCAGTGCTGGGTGTGAGCCCAAGCTTCATGCACGCTAGGCAAGCACTCTACCACGGGAGCCACATCCTCAGCTGCAAAACTTACTGTCTTATAGTTGATCATTTCGCCAGGCTCTGGAAGAAAACTTTCATTTGCAGTACGTTCTTTTTGTGCTTTGTCTTTTAAATAAAATTCGGTAACTAAGGGACCACTCAACCCTGAGAACACAGCAGAAAGACGGCAAGGCATACGATATGTATCCAAATAGCGCATGAAGAGTTCAAGCTTACAGATGAACTTCCACACAGGCGTAAAGATGGCTATTTTCAAATTCTACAGTAAGGTAAGATGGACTTTGAAGTGCTGTCAGTCACAACTACGATGCAGTCCAGTGAATTATGCACAGCCCTGTTCTGTGGGCTAAGGAAAAGTAGACAGTACAGTGCAATTGGACTTTTTGATCTCCATATTGGCAGCAGCAGCAGCTCTCTGCTGTCTGGCCACATCACAGCACCCTCTTGAAGACAAGGGCCAGGTATCATCGGGATAGCAGTCAGGCAGGGCTAACATGAAATTTAAAAGGCTGTGGCAACTTCCGTTCCATGACGGCCTCCCACTTTAACACAATCTCGAGGGAACTTGTCTAATTGTTCATACGCCAGTCGCCCATCTTCTCCTGGATAGGGAATATTAAACATGAGTACATCACACATGCACCACACAGAATAATATGGTGGAACTGTGCTATGGTGACTTTTTTCACAGTTCCCAGGGATTGAACCCAGGCCCTCATGTATATTAGACCAAACACTTCCTCACCTTGTATTGCTGTCTTAGCTAGGTACTATGATAAGGAAAAGCGATTTTCTGTTGTTCTTAATTAGATTGTGGGTTTCTAGGCAATGCTTATAGAACAACCAAGAACCATTGAGTTGACATGAGAGATCAGATGAAAGGCAAGGCACAAAACAAAGTGCAAGTCTGTGCCATCTGCTACCAATTACACATGGCAGATTAATTTTTGTTTAGTGTATTATGGACTTCAGTAACGGTTATCCTTGATCTCAGTGTACTGAATCTCTATGTAACTTGAATACATTCTATATTGGTTTAGTTACATTATATCATATACACCCATCACTATACATGGTAAAAGTTAGGCTTCCAAGCTTCAGCTAACAGTCTTTACCCCCTGTAGTGGATATTCCTGGTTGTCAAGTTGACTCTATCTGGAATGAACTACAATCCAGAGTTGGAAGGCTCATCTGTGACCCTGATCTTGAGGCTGGGAGATACACGTTTCTGACCTGGATCTTGGCCTGGAGATCTTAAGACATAGTGGCTATGAATCCCAGGAGATCAAGGCAAGGAGACCTATATAAGAACATTGGAAGAAGGAAGACTCTCTCTGCTTTGCCTGCTTGCCTTGTGGGACTGAGCAACTGCTAGATCCTTGGACTTCCATTCACAACTGCTGCTGACCTTTGTTGGGAGTTGGACTACAGACTGTAAGTCATCAACAAATTCCCTTACTATATAGAGACTACTCATAAGTTCTGTGACTCTAGAGAACCCTGACTAATACATCCCCTAAACCCAGTGTTCCTCCAGGCAATGGATTATTCAGTCTTGCTTATAGCTGCCTCTTTTGTTTCCTTTTGTGCATGTATGCATGTGCACCACTGCATGCATGTGGAGGTAAGGGACAACATGCTGGCATCAGGTCTCTCTTTCCACACTGAAGCCAGGTCCCTCTTGTTTCTGCTGCTACTCTGCATACTCCACACTAGCTGGTCCATGAACTTCTGAGTGAGTCTCTTACCTCCATCTCCCACCTTACTTTAGGGATGCTGTTATTACAGATGTACATGCTTCTCCTTTTCTGAGTGGGTTCTAAGACCAAAACTCATGTTGTCAGATGTGTGCGGCTATCATCTTACCCACTGAGCCATCTCTCTGGCCCTCGTAGCAACATCTTATATAGCTAACATATTTTGAAAATATATTTGTTACTATTTTAAAAAAAAAAACTGATTAAAATGTAGGTGTATGAGGGCCAGGGGTGAACCAGGGAGAATGTTCATATTACAGAGTGAGCCAAAGACTGCCTCGGCTACATTGAAAGACTGTCATAAGAAAACAAACAAAAGCCAGGTGTGGTGGTGCAGACCTGCAATCCTACCTACACAAGAGCCTGAGGCAGGAGGATCACTACCAGTTCAAGCAAAATCTGGACAATTTAGTGAAACCCTGTCTCAGAATGAAATGTTTAAAAAGGGGGGTAGTTTATCAGGCTCAGTTGTAGTGCATTTGCCTAGCAAGCAGGAGACCTTGGGTTCAATCCCTAGTTCTCTTTAAAAAAAAAAAAAATGGATGCAGTCCTGGCTGTCCTGGACTTCATCTTGTAGAGCAAGCTGGACTTGAACTCAGAAATCGACTTGCCTCTGCCTTCCAAGAGCTGGGATCACAGGCATGCTCCACCATGCCCAGCCTGGCACAGGATTTTAGAACAATAAGTACCCAGTGTTCTTTTAGGTCAAAGGGGAAAGTAAAGCACAGAGATAGACAGAATGCAGCTTTCTTAGAGAGACAAAGTGGGATTCAACCACTTTCAGTGTAGCCAAGACAGTCTTTGGCTCACTCTGTACTATGAACATTATCCCTGGCTCATCTCCAGCCCTCATACACCTACAATTAAAAATTGTAGTTTTTAAAAATAGTAACAAAATATATTTGCAAAAATATGTTAGCTATCTCAGATGTTGCTATCAGGGTCAAGCAAGAAGGCTCAGCTGTGCAGAACTAGAATGTCACGTGAAGAACACTGGTTAACAACATGCTGGAAATATACCAACATAAGTGGCTTCGAAGGAGGACAGACCCTTAAGATAGATCCCCAAGTTCTCCACATGTGCCACCAAGCACAGGCTAAGCACCTGTGACCCAAAAAATCCCAAGTCCAGAATGCTTGAGTGTTCAAATTCGTGAGCACTGTTAAGACTCCATAAATGAGAGCCTTTACTCCCTTGTTCCGAAGCCCATCCCCCCTAGCATAGCTGTAGCCATTTTGTTTCATGTCCGCCAGCTACTTCATATTGTTACTGTAATATGCCTGCCAGTCATTGACACAGAGAAATAACTTGACTTAAGAGTAGGGTCATGCTGACCACATGCCCTGTTATGTTCTGTAGGTTCAGAGGTTTGTTAATCTTGAGAAATTGCACGGGGGCTGGAGAAATGGCTCAGTAGTTAAGAGCACGGGCTGCTCTTCCAGAGGTCCTGAGTTCAATTCCCAGCAACTACAGGGTGGCTCATCTGTAATGGGGGTCAATGTTCTCTTCTGGTGTGTACTCATATACACAAAATAAGTAAATATTTTTTAAAAAAGAAAGAAATTGCACAACTATAAGCTTCATGTAGGGCCCATCAAATTAAAGGCTAATATGATATGTCGTGTCTAAAGTGGCTTGAGTCAGGGGTAACTACCAGGCATCACTTTCAGCACCTGCTCATTGTGGCCCTGAGAAATGTCCGGTGTACAGCTTTGAGCTCTAGAGCCTTATCTAGTTCCCCCGATCAGTCTTTAGATGTGTGTTCACATCTAAACCATCCCTGTCTAACTGAGATCAGTGTTAGTGTGGTGACTCCTGGACCCCAACACCTTGGACATGATAGGTTGTAGTTAAATGTATATAAATGTAAAATGTTACATAAAAATGCCTTCAAGGTAGGCATGAATACTTATATGTAACATATAATTTTCATTTTTAAACTTAAATTTTCTTTCTTTTTTTTTAAAGATTTATCTATTTATTTACTATAATCAATATACCGTAGTTGTCTTCAGACACTCCAGAAGTAGGGTGTCAGATCTTGTTATGGATGGTTGTAAGCCACCATATGGGTGCTGGGATTTGAACTCAGGATCTTCAGAAGAGCAGTCAGTGCTCTTAATCACTGAGTCATCTCTCTAGCCCCTTAAGTTTTATTTCTAAGATATATCATGTATATACAAATACTCTAAACTTTCAAAAAAACGAACAAACAAAAAAAGCAACACAATCTGAAGTTCTTTTGATGGAACTCATCTGGGATGAGGGATAGTCAGCACAGTGGCACAACCAGAGCTGTCCCCCAGGACATCTGGCCAGCTGTTCTGGCATAGCCAAGGCTATGGGTGAAGATGTTTGCCACCAAGCTTGGCGACCTGTGTTCAATTCTTTCGATCTACATACTGGAAGGACCTTCATATAGGTGCCCTGGCAGGCATGCCCCACATTCTCCCATACCAAAAACAAAAACAAAAACAAAAACAAACCAAAAACAACAATAACAACAAAACCCAAATCAAATTCCATTTAAAAAAATGGACACAGGATTAAATAAAGTAAAAACTTTGGAGGAAACAGGGTGCTGGGATCAAAGCTAGGACCTTGCCCATGGTGACAGGATACTCCACCACTGAGTTACATCTGCTGCTCAAAAGTTGGAACTGGAGTTTCTTGTTGAGTTGAGCAAGCACTGGGTGCTGTTACTAGATGCTATATTGGATTGTAGATGTTAAGAACACTCCCATTGCACAGAGGGTCTCTCAGACATCAAAAAGGTTATGAGGGTGGAGCCAGTACGCACTAGTTGGTGAGGAGCTGCTGCTTGGCCCTCTCAGTGCTTGTCACAACTCTAGCCCTTGGTCATAGAGTGTCCTATCTGTTGCCACGGGGAATACCCGAGCGCTGCATGAATTCAGGCTTCTGTGGGAAAAGGGCATCAGTATCCCTGCATCAGGGGTCAAGGAAAAGTCACGACATTAATTTGAGGGGTGGGATCTTCCAACTCTCCTACATATTAGAAGGTTTTAAAATCCCCATGCAGGGGTGTCCTGGAGACCTCAGGGAGCAGCCTCATTGGGTGGAGCAGAGGCACAGGGACATTAAGCTTTTCCTGGAGTATACTTGGGTATGCAGCAAGTGGAGAAGCCTGGAGAGGGCGGGGAGGCCCAGGTGGTGTGAGCATTGCGGAAAGGGTGGTGGTGAAGCAGATGCACTGGTCATTCCTGGAGTGCACCTTGGAGAGCAGCTAAGTGAGTTTGGGGTGCAGGCCATGGGGGACCCCTCCTCAGTTTACCATGGAAAAAGAGACACTGGCTTTATAAACATCTAGCTATTGTTTTGTTGTTTTAAAATCTTCACTGTTATTTCAGAACCCTGGGGGATAAAAGACATTACGCCACTAATACCCTGGGTACATTTTAGAGAATTAAATAACTTCTATATCTAAAACAGCCGTAGAGAATAACTATTTTATCCTTTAAACAAACATGGGCTGGCTAAGCTTCCTCTACAAAGAATGGTGTATTCAAAAAGCAGCGCCATGTCTTATTAAACCTGTAAGAAAGAAGGGCTCAGAATAATGGAATTTTTCATGGTGGTTATAATAACCATAAATCTTCTTCCCATGGTCAAGATGTATTTCAAACCAGAGTGGCTTTTTTTCCTGGTGACATTGGCAGGGTTAGGCTTAAAGACTTTCAGAGGAGACTTTCTGAATTTAGAGCATATGACGATTAACATTTTCTATAACTTTCTCCTTCCTTCCTTTTCTTCTCACTCTTCCTCTTCTCCCCTCCCTTCCCATTCCTCTCTCTGTGTGTATATGTGAGGATAGGGACTTTGTAGCCCACACTGGCTTAGAACTCAATATGTAGCTCAGGCTAGCCCCAAACTTGTGGCAAGCCTCCTGTCTTTACCGCCAGAGTGCTTGGATGACAGGCATGAGCTACTGGCAACAGTTGTCTATTTGATGCAGTTAAGAGAGGTTTTCCTGATGGCTGGGGATGGGGCTTGGTTGATGGAGTGCTGGCCTAACATGTATAACATCCTGGATTTGACCATTAGCACCAAATAAATCAGAGGCCATGTCACATACTTGTAAGGCTGGCTCTTGGGAAGTGGAGGCAGGAGGATCAGAAGTCAAGCCTATTTTTTTTTTTAGGGGTACATAGTGAGTTCAAGCCTAATCAGGGATACACGAGACCCTGCCTTTAAAAACAAGAAAAAGGAAAGCAATCCTGATATTCTCATCCCTAACATCTACTGAAAAGGACTACCACCAACAAAAGGCATGAGTCTTCACAGAGTGAAGGGGAGGGTTATCTGGATACGCCAGAACCAAATAATAGCAGGCAAGAAGAGGTCACAGTGAGGTTGAGGCGCTCGGGGTGCATAGCAGAGGTCAGGCACATTGGCTGGGGCGTGCCATCTCTATAGGGCAGCCACGCTGCGATCTCTACAGCTCCTCTTTGTCCTCTGTGTTCCGGCTCCTAGCACTTTGGCTTTCATGAAATGGTCTCACTGTGCCGTCTAAACTTTCCTTGAACTTGAGGTGATTCTCCTGCCTCTTTAGTGCTGTGGCCACTAAAGTGGTAGGAGTGACCACTGTCAGATCACAGGTTTTTATTCTAAATAGGACGTATGAAGCCTTGGAGGGAGAAAACCCACCCCAGTTCTGGTGCAGAGAGAACAAGGTGCAGGAGCTGGACACAACTGATTCCTCCTATTCTAGGAGCAGAGAGTACACAGGCAAGGAGGAAGCAGTTCAAACAGATGACACGAACCTTCCCTTAGGTTCCCAGGGGAACATCAGAAGGAAATGAACACACAAAAACAAACTCACCAAGGGACAGGAGGGTTTCCGAGGCCACGGTTCTGATTTCTTCCGTGTCAGACTGACACAATGTCACTAGCATTTTAATGCTTTCCGTGGCCTGCCAGGGAAAACAGATCGGTGCCCGACACTTAGACCTTCAGTCTTCCAGGAGACTAAACAGCTCACTCTTTAATCTAGATCCCACTGATTCCAAAATAACCCTCAGTTTAGAACTCTTGTGCTTGCATTGAAACAATATGTTGCGTGGAATTCTTTTCAAGTTGGGGGGTGGGGTGGGGGTGGGTCGGGTTCACAAAGAGGGCTTCTGTTTCCACAGGGGACTGCACTTTTTGGGGGGTGGGGAGAGAAAAGGAATAGAGTTGAGCCAGGGTGCTCTCAGCTGGAGATACGCCAGAGTGAAAACCAGGGCTCCTGCTTTACCCTTCACAGCACATAAGTCCAGTAGAACCCAGATAGGCTGCTGCACCCTGTGTGTCTACCCATGTGGCATCTATAGCAGAGACACAGAGACGCTCAGCTGCAATGAGTCACGGCATACCAGGAGAGTGCTCAAATAAATACTTCACCAATTGGGACAGGTTGGTAGGTAATTTTTTTGACCAAGCAACAAGGAAGGCAAAATTTCCCACGGTTGTTTTCCTTCACAGATCATTAGCTTTTCCTTTATGACATCAGTCCCTTGTTTGCATGTCCCTTAGGCCTGCTCCTTGTCCCATGTGCCCATCTAAGGTTTTAGTAAGCTCTAGGGGTGGCCCTCTCATTGTTTTTCCTGGCACCTCTCCTAGTGTTTCTGTGGTAAAGACGGTTCACACATGAGATCTAGTGGAGAGCTACACTTCTGTTGGAGAGCCGTAGCCTTTGCTTCCTTGTGTTCGCAGTTCGCTCTCTCCCTGCTCACCGAGGCCTCCTCTAGCACGGTGACTGTTGCAGGATAGTCAGGTGCATCCCCTGTGTAGTCTGAGTGTGGCTGGGGCTAACAGTGTAGCCTGAATCATATAAAATCATGAACTTAAACAGCGTGGCTTTTTTTTTTTTTTTTTTTTTTTTTTTGGTAACGTCGCTGTGAACTTTGAGGATGACAATGTCAAAGGCTGGACACGTCTGCAGACTAATTCCAAGAGAAAGGATCTGAGTACTCAGTGGGACACTGAGTTAGGCACTTTACTTTTCTATGATAATCTATACACAATACTCATCTGGGAAATCACTGCATCATCTCTTTCTGAGGCAAGATACCCGTCTAAAATTGTCTCAAAGTCACACTGGTTATGTGGGCAATGCTAAACAGTAATTATTCTCTATTTGGTGGATTTAACAAAATCACATGTAGTCCATGTTCAAGGGGAAAAAGGACCCTGACTGGGTGCCTCCGGGGAGGTGAGAAACACTGCTATCGGACAAGAGAATATGAACACGGCTTTGAATATGGAAAGCACTGGGTATGGCCACATGGCGTGGCCGCTAAGCTTGACAGATGTGTGTGGCACTAGCGTTGATCAGGGATGGGAGCTCTGAGTCTGGACAATGGTGAGGGACCTTGAGTCTGGACTGGTGTGGGGCTGCAGGGCTTTGAGGCTGGGCTTTACCTCCAGGGTCTTTAGGGCCAGGCATGCTGCCTTCTGGAGCTGAAGATCGGTCTTCGTTAGTGCTTCGCAATAATAGAGCAAAGCCTGAAGGGGAAGGAGAGATGCTGTGAGGCGTTTTGAACTGTTTGTCACTAATGTAGAATGTAAGAACAAAGGAAGTAATTGGGATGGGGGAGGATATGGAATATCTTCTCCCATATGTGATATATACATTTTTAATTTTTAACCCCCCCCTTTGTTTCATTCTATAAGTATGGTGTTCTACCTGTGTACACCATACATGCAGAGAAAGAAGATTACTGCAAATTCGAGGACACCCAATCTGCATGGCGAGTTCCAAGCCGGCACGGTCTCTATCAGAAGTTCTGAGATAGGCAGGGTTATACAGTGAGAGATGTCCCAGAAGAACATTGGTTGCTCTTCCAGGGGACCCAGGTTTGGTTCTCACTACCCACATAGCAGTTCCCAATCAGCTGTAACTTCAGTCTCAAGGAAGCTAATGCCCCTCACCAAAGAAGAGTGAAATGTCATGAACCGGGGGCAGAAAAGAACGTAAGCTTTGGGAGTTAGGGAGAAGGCTGTAAAACAATATCTTCGGAGCATCATCCAGCTGTTGCAGACATGATCTCGCAGCAGCTGGGTGCTAGGCCTGCACAAGACTGGGCCTGCCAGGTTTAGATCAGGGAGGGGCTTATGGGAGACTCTAGCTCCTGACTGTTGGTTACTGAGGAATGCTGGGGAGGGTTAGTATTATCTTCAGCTGTGTCCCGAATGGTGTATCTGTCCAGTAGGTTGCAGTTCCAACCTCGTGGGCATACATACAACCCTGCTTAAACTCAAAGGGTCCAAGGACAAAGTGGAGGAAGTGACCAGTGGGTGGAGGCGGATATGACAGAGGTGGGAGGAGACAAGAGAAGGTGGGGGGGTGAGTGTACACAGCATGCACTGAACACGTGCGCTAAATTACCAAAGAACGAACTTAGCAATAAAAGTAAAAAAAAGTCACCCATTTCTGTATTCTAAAAATAATAAAAAGTACAGAAATATCTCTCCCTGAGGTAAGCCACAGCATGGTCTTTCACACAACTTCTAGGGTAAGAAAAAAAAAAGGTCACAGTTTCACGCATTTATTCAAAGGGTTGATCGGTGTATTTTACCAGACTGTAGATGCAGACTTGGAAGATACAAAGTTATGACTATAGATTTTATTTTAATGATCAATTTTCCCCTTTGCTGGATTTTATTTTAAAAATCATACCACTTTTGCCTTTTATGGACAGAGTTATGTAGATTTTTGGGACAAAGGGCAGTAACTGAAGAC
>JADRCD010218148.1:0-20414 GCA_019843815.1 Montemys delectorum | reverse complement strand
AGAGAGAGAGAGAGAGAGAGAGAGAGAGAGAGAGAGAGAGAGAGAGAAGGAGAGAAAGAAGGAGAGAAAGAAAGAAAAGAAAAGCCCTACAGGACCAGCAATGCAGACTTCAGGAGAAGCCCTTGGAGGGGCTGCAACATGAAAGGGTTTGCTGGAGGAGCCTTTCCCTTGCCCAGTGGCTCCCAGGTCAGTCCAAGCAAACATCATGGGCAGGTGGCACATGCTCACAATCACACTTGTGGGTGCCTGTGATCAGGACTGTAGTAGAGCATGGGACACAAGTCACTTGGAGCCCGAATATCTGCCATTTCTCACACCTTTTAGACACCTGCCAAGGTCACCTGCTCTTAGCAGGAATAGACAACAGAGGCAGAAATGCATAGGGAGAACCTCAGAGTGGTTCTCCACTCTGTTACAGTTACAGATTACCCAGAAGTCTCTGTTTCCCTTTATATCTGATGTGAAAAAGACAAGCCCCTGCCTTTATGAAAGAGTCCGGTGGTCAGATTACAAAAAGTCAAGGGTATCTACCCCATGTCATGTTCTGCTGTGAAGCTGAAGAAAAGCTCAGTCGGTAAAACGTTTGCCTTGAAAGCACAAGGAGTTTGAGCCCCTGTAACCTCAGTGCTGGGGAGGGGAGAGAGACAAGAGGACCCCTGGGGCTTGCAGGCCAGCTAGCCTAGTGAGCTTCAGGCCAGTGAGAGGTCCTGTTTCAAAAACCAAGGTGGATGGCTCCTAAGGAGTGGTGGCTGACCTCCGCACACATTGAACCGTCCGTCAAAGTTCTGCATCAGACACATGCTCAGAGCCAGACTGCGGCTGGCCGTGTACTCAGCCGGCTTCACTGAGTTCCGGTGAGCATGCGTGGTCGGGCGTGCTTTGGTTCCAGGGATGGCCTGCAGGTGGCGGGCTTACCTTCCACCACAGAGGTGATGTTCCCGAGGTTCTCGTCGCTCACTGCTGCCAGCTTCTGCATCACCAGGACCTGCCTGGACAGCTTCTCCAAGAGACTTCTTGCCACAAAGGGGGTTTTGCTAGAGAAGACGATTTGCTGACAAGACAAATAAAAACCCTTTCAATGATGTCGAGGGCATGACCTTCCCCTCTGTGCCCTTCCCGAAGAGGTTGCCCGGGCAGAGCTCTGCTGCTCTATTAGGCCCAGCCTGTCAGTGCTCCTCACTGCCTGCCAGTTCATGAAATAACACCTGTTTTTGTTACTTTCAATCTTTTTCACATATGTATATGTTCTGGAACTTTCTCAGTGGAAGAACTTCAAGTTATTGTGAATTTTTCACTTTCTTTTTCTCTTTTCTTTTCCTTCCTTCCTTCCTTCCTTCCTTCCTTCTTCCCTTCCCTTCCTTCCTTCTTTCTTTCCTTCCTTTCCCTTCCTTCCTTCTTTCCTTCCCTTCCCCTTCTTTCTTTCCTTCCCTTCCCTTTCCTTCCTTCCTTCCTTCCTTCCTTCCTTCCTTTCTTCCTTCCTTTCTTCTATCCTTCCTTTTAAAAAACAGAGTCTGGCCTGAAACTATGTAGCTCCACCTGTTCTCAAACTCAGAATCCTCCTGCCTTTGTTTCCCAAATGCTGGAATTATTGGTATAAACTCCGAGCTTAGCTCCGCTTCATTTCAATCTCCTTGAAGATAGCAGAGGGTATTTAGGCTGTGACCTTGTAGGTGAGCAGAAAAGGATTTGTTTTATGAATGATTGGGTTTTTCACTACATGATTTTATTTCCCTGCCTCCAAGCTGTAAATTAAGAGCATATTATACACTCATTCTTGTAGTCAGAGCTATCCCAGTGTAATCCAAGAGCACTGTCGGTATTCCTGGTGTTGCTCTGAGCCCTATACATGTGCTAGTTCACACATGTCTCACAGTGACCTGATGAGGTGAGTCCTATTAATGTCTCCATTTTGTTGACAGAAAACACTTTGTGAGGCACACCCAGGGTAAGTAACTGGCCCAAAGCCACAGAAACAGGGACTGGGTTCACTTGTGTGCTGGAGGCAAGGAAAAGGAGCTCTGAGACAGGAAAGGACCCTAAGCAACTCACTGCTTGATGGCTCTGCTCCTTCTGTGCCCCTTGGGAACCTGCCCAGGTTACCTGGTAGGCAGGACTGGCAGGCATGGCCCATGGGTGATAATGACACTACCATGCCACACTGTCTAGATCACTCAAACCATAAAATAAATGGCATTCTCAAACTTCAAAGGCTACCAATTACCCGAGTGTGGTGGTGCACGACTATAGTCCCCAAAACTCAGGAAGGAGAGGCAGGAAGATCAGGTCAAGGCCAGCCTCAGCTACACAGTTAAGTTCTAAACCAGCTTGGGCTACAAAACAAAAACCAAAATGAAACAAAAGTCTAGCAATTACACACCAATGTCTTTCTTGTGAGCAGGCACAGTGGACACGTACCTCACTTCTAAACTAGAAGTACAATGAGCTCACAGAATGCCTGTTTATTTTTTTAACTTCCTGCAATTATATATACCAGGTGATAGGAAACACCAGGATTGTAGAGGGTGATAGCAAGTGGGAAATGGGGTTTGTAATTCTCACTCCTTCAGCCTATATCTTTTTCTCCACAAAATTACACATAAAGTTGCTTTTTCTTTTCTTTTTTTAGCACAGATCTGCTCCACAAGAGAGTTTGGCTGTCCCTCATGGCCCTGCTAGAGAGGACTAGCACCCTGACTGACTGACTTGCCCCCTTCATGGAAGAGACCGCTCAGTAGGTTTCACAAGAAAGCTCTTTACCTCTCAAAGGCTGGTTTGCCTAGCATCAGAGTCAGAGAAGCTAATTAGGGGCCTAAAAGACTGCTTACTCAGGTGTCTGTAAGCAGAGGGTAGCTGGAAGGAAACAAAAGTCCTTTCTTTCTTGGCTTCATACAGGGTCTGACTCTGTAGCCCGGGCTGGCTTCAGACATGTAGCAATGCTCCTATCTCAACCTCCCAAGTGCTGGGACTGTGGGCATGAGCACCACATCTGGATCCATTTGCTCAACAGGGAGAACTGCCTGTGTGAGGTGCTCTGGATATAGTGTAAACACTCAACAGCTCATCAAACGGGGCTCGGGTCTGCCCAGAGGCAAGGATTTTGGATTTTGACAGCCAGCCCATGTCATATGATCACAGCACCTCCATGCCTCAGTTTCTCCATCAGGTGGTTCCTTCCTTTGAGGCAATGTCTTGCTATGTAGCCCGGGCTTGTCTTGAACTCTGGGTCCTCCTATGTCTATCTGCCCAGTGCTGGGATTGTAGGCGTGTTCAAATCAAAACAGCCACATTCTCTTACTTCTGAACTCTCATTTCCTTGGCAAAGCTAAAACACACACTATGCACACCTTTCTGACATGTAAGTGCAACCCCCCCCCCCCCCCCCCCCCCCCCCCCCCCCCTCGCACCACACATCCTACCTGAATGAGCTGGGTGCAGTACTGAAGATGTTTGACTATGGTGATGTCCAGGCTCTCGTTTCCTGTGGTGAGTGGAAGCGGGCTTCCTGCCACACTGGTCCCTACACCCGTGTCTTCGGTCAGAGCTTCACTAAGATGGGCCCTGGCTTCCGGGTGAACTGACCTGTAACTGAAACAGGAAGGTAGGTGAAACATGAGCTCTTTTTTTTTTTTCCTGTGCACAAACCACAGGCCAAGTTTGCGTGGTCCCCACTGAAATCAGTCCTTCCCTGGTTTGCTCTCAAGAGCAAAGATACCTTTCTAAAATAACTTATTTCAGCTAGGTTGCCAATTTGCCTAAGTATCTCAAAAGACCGCACAAACAAAGGCTGCTGTTTGCTTTCCGAGCACAATGCACTCTTTGTGAAGTAGCTTCCCTGAGAAGTCTTTGAACTATGCCCCCATTCTGCACCTGCTTCCCTTGCCCACCCAGTGGACAGGGGTTCTGCCAGCTTCCCTGGGATTCAGCCATCCTGTTTGTGGACTTCTGTGAGTGATCCCATTAAAGAGTGATCTCGAAGGCCTTGCCATGGCCTCATACCATGGAGCTGCCACTTTAAGACAAGGAAAAAAGAGCTGTGGAGGGCTGCTGTGCTGGGACAGTGTTGTGAACAGCAGACACCAGAAGGGGAGTCTGGCTCTTGGGTCTGTTCAGTTTCTCCTGTTCTCTTTAAACCCGCTGTCACACGGTCTAAAGCATCACTGACAGTCACGTTACAAAGTTTGATATGTTATCTAATTCTATTTCTTCCCTTCTCTTTCTGAGACATGGCCCTGAGTTGCCTCGGCTTCCTGATTTCCTGTCATCACCTTCTAAGTGCTGGGATTGCAAGTGGATTTCACTATGGCCAGTTTATTCTTTTTTCCAATGGCCATATATTTTGTTAAATCTTATGGTTTCAAGTTTACAAACAAGTCTTATATTTATTTGGGTTATTTGATTATTGTTTGACCTGGGTATATAGACTTTTTTTAAAAAAAAAAAAAAAGACGAATTTCTTTTCTTTCTTTCTTTTTTTAATTTTTATTTATTTATTGATTTTTTTTTTTTTTTTTTTTTTTTTTTTTTTTTTTTTTTTTTTTTTTTACAACATGGTTTCCTTGTGTAGCTCTGGCTGTCCTGGAACTTGCACTGTAGACCAGGCTAGCCTCGACCCTCACATAAATCAGCCTGCCTCTGCCTTCTGAGTGATGGCAGTGTGTACTAGCAGTGTGTGCTAGCACCACCCAGTGAATTCCTTTCTTTTTACATATAAACTTCAAGATCCTTGTAAGCCACCATACACCCAAATTAACCAGACCTAAAGTCTATATACCTCAATGAAGTAGACTAGGAATCCTGATGCTGTGGGCTTTATACTTTTTTACTATCGAATGCATCTGCACACACCTATCCACTACACAAACAGAAAAATCCATAAGCAAGTTACAACTACAAACACCTGCTGCTGCTTTATCTGTTATAGCAAAGGACTGGAACCAAACTAGTTGTCCATCAGTAGATGAATGGGTAATAAAAATAGTATATATTATATACATATGTTACATGCATATTTCAGCTCTTAAGAAAGATATCATCTCAACATTTGTAGAAAAATGGATGGACTTAGACAATGAATATATAATACTAAGCAAGTTCACACAGCGTCAGAAAAAAAAAAGACTCACATGGTCTTCTTCATATGCAGAACCTAGGTCATAATATATACATAGGTATAAAGAAATGTGCACATGAATGCAGTATAACATGCAGAGAGTAAAGAAGGAAGGCTAAGTATTAGGAGATGAGGAAAGGCTGAGTACAGGTGATAGACACAGCTTTGAAAGAGAACACAAAGCTAATGGCTTTTCAAGTTCCCAAAGTGATGTTCTCTAATGCCATTGAAATAATCCGTCTTGATTGAAGGGATGAGAAACCACCACACTGTATCTGTCCTTTCAATGTATTCAATGTTTACATTAAAAATATCATGATGTTGTAGTCATTATAATTTATAATATGTTCTAATATTCAAAGGGTAAAATATTCCCCATTCAAGAAAAATAGTAAAAACAGAATTTAGGGGGAAAAATGAACTTTTTGTTTGCTTGTGTTTTGAGACAGGTTCTCTCTGTGTTCCCCGTGACTGTCCTGGAACACCCTCTGTAGACTAGGTTGGCCTTGAACTCACTGAGATCTGCCTGCTTCTGCCTCCTGAGTGCTGGGAATTAAAGGTACGTGCCACCACTGCATGGCTGCAACTTATTTTTATACTTTAGAATTACTTGGCATGTCTCTTCTACACATTAATTCTACTGAAATAAAAAAAATTACTTATTATCATTTTGTGTTTGTGAGAGAGGGGCGCACGTGTTGTGGTGTGCACCTGGAGGTCAGAGGAACTCTATCCAGTTGGATCTCTCCTTCCATATTTGGGTGCCAGGGATCCAATTTAGGCTGTCATACATAGACTACACAAAAGAAGTGATATTTTACAGCAAAAGCTAACAAGTGTGTGGAAAAATTTAAGAGAAGAAATATTTTGCAAATTCAGCCAAGCCAAAAAAAAAAAATCTCAATATAGCATGCAGAACTAAACATTAAATATTACATTTTCTACCTTTCATTTCTTTTTATTCAGTTTGCTCAAGGAATAAATTTTTGTTCTCATGTTTTTGTTTACACACACACACACACACACACACACACACACACACACACACACAAAACTTTAAACTTGTTCTACTTTTGGAAACGGAACCCCCTCCAGCAACAATAACAGCCAAACCAGAACCAACAGCACTTCACTGGGGGCTCTGTAAGTTAGGACAGGCAAGTTTGCTGCAATTTGAAAACCTACACATGTCACTTCTGTTGTACCAACAGTAAAGCCAGAGGATTCTTTCCTAGACAGTGGGCACTGGCCATCCAGCTTCTTTTGTTTCATTTGAAATCACAAAGTGGGCCCAGGATCTGGCTCTAAGATCACTGGCTTGGCTGAAGGAGGACACCTTATGGAGAAGGTGACACATTTTCTACCTGGAGGGACATAGATCAAATGGAGTGTCAAGCCTCCATCTTACATTGTAGGGAAACGTAAGCCTGGCTTTGGGATGTGCACCAATGATTCCAATCTCATGCAGAGATGAGTTGTAGGGAAAGAGGGATGGGTGCTGGGAAGACAAAGATCAGCAAACTGAAGGCTTTGGAAGTACAGGAAGTACACAGCAGGGACAGGATGTCCAAGACTGGTGCCACCTGCAGTGTAGACCCTTCACCTCACACCACACATACCCATGTACACGAATCACACAGATGCTCCTAAGAAACAAAAAGGATTTGTGTTCCCTATGCAACCTCCAATTGGTCAGTGATAATTAGAAGCTGTACTTAACCATTACAAGGACCTGGATATCAAGTCATCCTGCAGGTGTGCCCAACCTTTTGACATTTTTGGACCAATAGCCTCCCCTACAAAGTCCATGCTCAAGAACCATGCAATCTTGATACCAACAAACCCCACAAAGCATGCTGCAGCATCTTAAGTAAGTTTATGATTTGGTGTTGGGCAGCACTCATGGCTGTCTTGGGCCACTTGTGGTTGGACATGACAGCAAGGGTTGTGCCCTCTTGCAGATATGTATGGGGCTGTCCCTGCCAGTAGCAAAGGGTGACTGCACCAGCTGTGCCTGGGGAAACACAAGCACACGTTGTCCTCACACTTACCTACTCTTCTCCGTCTCGGTATCTGAAAACACGGAGTCTGCTCCTCCTCCAGCTCGGCAGACTTCGTCACCATCCTCTTCCTCTTCATCAAAGTCAGAGGTGTTGAGGAAATCAAAGCTTTCTAAAGCACTCTCAACCGTCAGACTTAGGCTGGAAGACCTGCTGCGGCTGCCAGCCGGCTTGCACTGCGAAGGCAGAAGGGACCAAGGAGACCATCAACACACCAGGGGGAACGGCAGGACTCATGGCACCAGTGGGAAACGGGACACTTTCTTACAGCTTTCCAAGCCTTTATTTTTGGTTGGCATTTAGTCTTCATCTTGAGACAAAGAAGTACAACCACAGAACAAGGGGCGCAACAGTTGTGAATTGCTCTAACAGAATCCAGAAGGAAGGGTGGAAGAAACAGGACTGGAAGTAAGTTGGTCCCTGGCGGGGGGGCCGGGGGGGTGTCACCAAGAGTCACTGGGTATCACTGGGGGTTTTGGCAGATTGGCAGATCTACTTCAGTTTGAAGTTACATTATTATAAAAACAGCTTTAATAAAAATGGCGCCCTGAAAGTCTTGGGAAACAGAAGCGACATGTTCCTTTGGTGTAGTGCTCACCATCAAATCAAACAGAATGAGCAAACTGGGTACTACAGCACGAAGCAGCCCTGGGCACTCAGGAGGCCGAGCTGATAGCTCCATTGGATCTCATGAATTCAAGACCAGTCTAGGGAATAGAATAAGACTCAAAAAAAAAAATTTTTTTTTTTTAAAACCAACCCAGCAGACACATTTTAAAAGCCACCGAGTCACTGTTGACTGTTAACCAGAACCAGTGTCTGCTACCAAGTGACAAAGTGCCATGTCTGGAGCTCTCTGTCTAAAGTATGCTGTAAAGAATTGACAAAAATGGATTCCAGAAAAGAGAACTGCTCAAATATACCTGCCCTAGGTTGCCTAGGCAGGAAGCCCTGCATCACCATGTTCCATCTAAGGATGCTTTTTTTTTTTTTTTTTTTTCTGAGCACCGAGGGGCAAATGAGTGACTTGGGCATGATGGGATAATAATCCTGATTCCCCTGGAGGTTTGCCTTGAAAGGAGCCAGTCCCACCACCCCTCTGAGCAGGCCTTGGAATTATGGGGACAAGTTCCTTCTACCGCAGGTTGCAGGATATAAACAAGAACAACAGCCTGCTAGGCCAGTGGCTTTGGCCTGGAGAAAGAGAAGCATATCCACATAGCCAAGAGGATGTGAGGTGGGTTGAACAGGACAAATCTTGCAAAGAAGACACACTATGTGTCCTCCGTCTGGCCAAGAGGATCCCCTTGCTGATTCTTAGCACAAGGTAGGGAGGGCCTTGCTGGGATCTGTCCCAGATACTTGGGGTGGCACAGAAGCACATGGGGAAATGTCTTTCAGTCTTTTAAATCACAGTTGTCTCATTCACCCTCTGTGATCTCCATCCGGGAGGCAGCATCATTGAGTCTCTGATCCTCAAGATGTTTAGCATCCTAGGAATGTGAAGGAGGAAGAAAAAGAGAGAGCTTTGTCTGGCGGAAGCCACTTGCCCCGGGGACCTACACTCCCAATTGATGCTGTTGATCATCATCAGGGAGAAAAGGGAAACTGGTGTCCATTAGGCCTGTCTTTTGAGTCTCCTTTCTTTACTTTTTTAAAGAAATGATATCATTTATTTACTTATTTACTTATTTATTGTATTTATATGAGTACACTTCAGAGACACCAGAAGAGGGCATCCGATCCCATTACAGATGGTTGTGGGCCACCATGTGGTTGCTGGGAATTGAACTCAGAACCTCTGGAAGAGTAGTTAGTGCTCTTCACCGTTGAGCCATCTCTCCATACCTTGAATCTGCTTTCTTAAGCCAGCCCTCTGTGCAACAAGATCTTGTACACAACTCAATGATGGCCTCAAACACTGGTCATAGCAAAAAGACAAGTGGTTGAGGATTTCATTAGGATGGTATTGGGACAATACTGGACAAGGACAGGCTGAGCCAGAAAGGATTCTGAGACCACCAAGGTTTTATAAGATGGGTAGATGATGAGCTCAGAGTATCCTGATGGGCTGAGGTGCTAATCAGTACCTTAGCCTGGGGGCTGTTGAACCCTTACCCCTCTCAACAAAAATTAAGCCCAACCGCTGCCTTTCCTCAAGGGCATCTTCTTTAGAAGCATCAAGTGTGTGCTCAGCTCTTTGAGATGAACGCCCTTTGATAGACAGTGGGTCAGTCATGCAGATGAGATGCACAAGGGAGTGCCACCCTCGTGTCCTCCAGGCGTGGGCTCTATGTGCGTATTTTTGGGCTGTGTTCTACAGAGAGCAGATTCTAAGCACCCTTTCCTGCTTCTCAGAGGTTCTTTCTAGAATGGAGCTCTAGGGAAGCCAGAGGACACAGGGTGTCAGAGGCCTAGTTCATCATTTGCTCAGACACAAACCTTGTCCGGAGCTAGGCCAGTATGAGCAAATGGAAAGAAAGGAGATGGTCAGAAAGTCTCGAGAGTGTAGCTCCAGATGTCACAGCAAAGGCCACATAAAACCATCTTACAAAGGGACAAGGGGGGCCTCTTATGGCCTGGCTCTCAACTTGCTGAGGGGAATGCTCAAGCTTATTTATCCCTGGAGGAATCCTAAGTGACCAAAGAGTGAGAGCAGGGACATGAAGGTCAATGACCTCGTCGTCGTCTTGTCTCCCCATGCTGCATTTAGGAAGGGTTTCTACCTGTACATCAGGTACAGACAGCTGCATTCTGATGTAGGTGTGATCACACCATCATTATGATATCCTTCTCGAGTGGGCATCAACTCTACCTCCTGTCTTTACACCTAGACCCTATGTGACCACCAGGGATAGAGGAAACTGTCTTTGTTAGAATTTTTTTTTTTTTTTTGGTTCCCTGACTTCTAGTACATGAGCAAAGGTGAATTATTAACTGACTGCTTTGAGGTCTCAGTTTGCTGATTTAGGTCAAATTCATGAGGAACTACCCCTTAGCTGGTGGCTCCTCACCTTGAGGCTAACTTCCCCAGTTTCCCTGGTACCCACAGAAAGAGCCTAACCAGTAGCATCTTTGAGACCACGATGAACACACACCAGCACTTCACATTTAGACTTCATATGCGTGTGGAGATACTGGGGGATATGTATGTACATGCTCATGAAGAAACGCATGCATGTGGTGTGCCTGTGGGGGTGTGTGCACACACGCTCGTGCATGCGCATATATGCATACGTAAGGCAGAAGTCAACCTCTAGGATTGCTTTTTGAGGTTCCATCTTGTTTTAAGTCAGAGTCTTTGTCTAGCATGGAACTCAACGAGCAGACCGGACTGTCTGTCTGTCTGGTAAACTACAGGAGTCCATCTGCTGCTGGGATGGCTGGCATTTCAAGCCATGCTTGGCTTTTTCTATGTGGGTTCTGGAGGCTGATCTCAGGTCCTCCTGGTTTCATGGTAAACTCTTCCCTGTTGGGGTGGGGGCCACACTGATTCAAGGCTTTCCTGATGTGTGTCGAAGGAATATAGTTCCTTGTCTAAAACCAGGAAATGCTTGGCAAGGCCAGTAATGGCCTTCGCCCTGGGGGAGCTGAGTTTCTGATTCCGAGAATTCAGCGCTTCCCTACTAAGGGATTGTGGGTATTAGTCCCAAGGCTGCTGGCTGTGTGTTCAGCTTGTGACTCACTTGACATATTCTGTGTTCCCTTCATGCAACATTGCTTGGTTAGCTTCCTGCTGACTTTGCCTCATTGTATTAGAATTTTCTGCTAACTCTGCCCCATTTTTTTCACTGAAAATTGTATATGACATGCTGTACTTCTTAAAAAATTTACTTGGCATAAGACATAGCTTATACAAGACCTCTTGACCTCAACTTTACCTACTTTCTTTATCTTATCATCCTCCAGGTCCTTCCTCTCAGGAACCTGTCACTAAAGGATGACTAATGGTCCAGATCACTAGGCCATTGAGCCATCTCCCTGTTCCTAGATCTATTTCTTAGAGTTTATAAACCAATTCCTAATCCATTTAACTAAGCTGACTTCTTGTCAGAAAAATAAAAATTGGTAGATGTAACTGGAATTAAAATATTCCCTCCACTCATGTAGCAGGTACACACTGGTCCTGTGACAGGACAAGATTTGTTATCTTAAATGCAACATTGCCTTAGGATGCATTTTTTCCAAACCAAATCAGAATTTTTTTTTTTTCTCAGAAAGGTACTTACTTTGAGAACATCATCCAAGTGTGTGACTTCTTGGTTCAGATCCTGGAACTCTTTGTACTGTTCCTTGTGTGGATCTAATGCAAGGAAGAGTCCATTGAAGGCGTCTTCCAGGCTGCCATCGAGAAAGGACCGGCCAGCCTCAGATTCGCTACCAACAGAGCCTTCAAAGAAAAGCTTGTCGGTAGCGATGGGTCCCTCGGCTGAGGTGAGCCTCTTCACCAGCTGCTTTGTGATGTTCCCTTCAAAAGTGTCTAGCTCCACGGGCTTGAGCTCAGAGACCTCATCCGATTCCTGCAGGAGAGCCTCGGCAACACCATGCTCCAGAAACAGGCTCTCAGAACCAGACCTCGAAGCCACCCCGGGCTTCCTGGGCTCTACTGTATCACTCTTTGCATGGGACTTTGGCTCATGGTCATCACCCAAGGAATTCCTGGAAGAGGTGGAGCTGCTGTCCTCGGTGCCCTCATTTTGTGAGGACAGGCTGCTGTGGGTAAGCTCGGCAGGGGTGATGGTGATCTCTGGATGGGCCGAGTGTGAACTGGAGGGAGAGGTGGCTGAGCTGGAGGTGAAGACGCAATCGCCGTCCTGCAGGTCGCTGAAGCTGAGGGACAGTGGCCTTTTCTCCTCTGCGGCCTTTCCACTCTCAAAGATGTCATCCGGCAGATTTGACTGTGGAGGAAAGATAGGACATGATACGTTTGGCATGGTTCATCTCCAGGCAAGAGGGGAGGCAATCAAGACGAAAACGCTTTAGGGTGACCAATTTATTTGATATGTATGTATATGCCGGCAAAGGGAAAACAACCCATTAAAAATGATTTCCATTGTTGGATCTAGGTGAAAGGTCACAGTGCTATTCTTAGGCTTGACATTTTTTCCCATGCACTTTAAGGGTGAGTGGGACGCTGCTTGTTTTTATGGATCTCACAGTACTTGGCAGCCATCATGATGGATAGCACTACCCATCCTTTTCTTTATTATTACTTTTGTGTGTGTATAGTGTGTGTGTGTGTGTGTGTGTGTGTGTCTTAAAAGACTCTGCAATCCCATGTTCTTTGCTTCAAGGATGAGATATTTATTTGGCTTCAGTTCTCAACAATCATCTTTTGAAAAATCTACACTGACAAAATTTGAACTTTTGAAGTTCATTTGTTTAGTGTCCATAGAAATACAAGAAAGACACTGATGGGTGGGACATCTGTCCCATAGAAGGCAAGCCCCGGGGGAGGGAGAGGGGGAAGGGTGGTGCCTAAGTCTCTGGAAATGCAGTTCTCTGTCAAGTAAGCCCTGCCTCAGGTTGCCTTTGTGCTTCAGGAAGCTCTGAAGAGAGACAACCAGACAACTGAATTGGGGTGGTAGCTCGATGGGTAGCCCGTCTGCTGGGCAAGTGTGAGCCCCTGCGTTTAACGCTCACACAGGAAGAGATTTCCAGATAAGTAAGACCACCGGCTTGCTGTCAGAGCACAGCAAATTCAAAGTGAGCACCTTTGCACTGTCTTTCCTCAGGCCGGTGTGTCCAAACTTCTAACACGGTGGTACGTCATTGGCATCTACAAACTTTACAAAATTCATGTCAGGAACTCCACAGCTGAGTCTTTAAAATTGAAAAAAAAAGAGAAAAATCTGATGGTGTCTTAACTAAATTCACAGTTTCGTGTTGTGGTGTGTTCATAAGTATGTTGCCTATAGACAAGGGTTTTCTAGGTTGAAATTAGCCTCTTAGAAATTGTTTTTTTTCTTTCTTTATATACTCCAGGTTGAAATTGCAAGTTTTATTTTATTGTATTTTGTTTATGTCTGTATGGATGAGGATGAACATGGGTGTGGAGGTCAGAGGACAACCCTGGGTGCTGGCCCCCATCTTCTACTTTGTTTGAAATACGGTCTCTAGTTCACCACTGAGCATGGCAGGATAGCTGGCGGGTGAGCTTCTCACAATTCTCCTGTCTCCACCCCCACTCCACCCCCATCTCACTACAGAAACATTGGGATTACAAACATGTGCGCCATCATATCCAGCTTTCTGAATTCTGGATATCTAAATTCAGTCCCCTCATGCTTGCATAACAAGTGCTGTGTGTGTGTGTGTGTGTGTGTGTGTGTGTGTGTGTGCGTGCGCGCGAGCGCTTGTGCTTGTCTGTCTGTCTGTGTTTGTGTGTGTGCTAAGGTATTGGGGGGGGAGAGGGGAGGTTAAGAGACATCAGTGATTGATCTAAGGTTGCCAGGCTTGTGCTGGAAGCATTTTTACCTACTGAGCCACCTCATTGGTCCTCCATACTGGGCTTTTGAAGAACAGCCATTCCTCTGTATCCATTGGTTCTAAACATTGTAGATGGGAAATACTTGGAACATGTACAGACTTTTTCCTTGCCATTATCCACTATGGCAGAATAACCATTTCCCTATCAGTTACACTGTATTAGGATTCATACGTTAGCTAGCTCATACGGAGATGATTAAGTACAGGGGATGTGGGGTGTGCATAGAGTCCATTCGATCATTGTGCCATTTGATGTAAGGGGCTTTTAGCCTCTGGGGATTTGGGTTTCTGATTGGGTCCCCGGCATCAATTCCCTGTAGACACTCAAGGATATGTGGTAAGTATTAAGTTAACGCCTGTTTTGATTATAAAAATCAAGAGTTTTCACAACCATGGTAGAAATGATCCCAGTGAATGATTCCTAAGGACAGAGGCTGCCTTCCTCCCGCTGAGCTCTCAGAGGCTACGGGCTCCTGGACACTTCCTCCTCCTCTCTGGTCTGAGTTCCTCCCTCAGCTTTCACACCCTGTTATACCCTTACACCCCTAGTAAAGATAAAAGGCAAAGTTTGGGGAACTGATGTTCGAAGGATCAGAGTCCTAACTGCTGGGCCATCTCGGAAACCCCCTTAGGCCCTTGACCAAAGGAAGGCTCGTGTTCTCCACCAGGGCCTGTGCAGCCTTGCCTGAACTTCTCTGTACACACCTCTTGGCTACATCAGGGGTGGAGCTGCTGGCTGTCCAGAGGGCTGTCTGGGTGGCCAGAGTCAAGTTGCACTTACATAAGTGACAAATACTGACTTGGACTAAGTTCAGATGCCCTGCTCACAGGGCCTTATGGTTTATGAAGCAGACACACCTGCCAACAGGCACCCCACGAGAAGGAAGCCAAAGTGGAGCAGTATGGCCTTAGGATTCCAAAAGTGGCAGGGAGGTTTACATACAGCCAAACTTTCCAAAGAGTTGTGTGTGTGCCAATTTACCTGGCTACAGGATGGCCTTGCAAACTACCCGCACTGGAAGAAAATTCACTCCCCTACGTAACTGCAAAGCCATTCCACTTGCTTCCCAAGATTGTTTACCTCCTTTTTCTCAAAACACTTCAGCTCTTATGGTGCCAATCACAGAGATATAACCCCTCTTGAAGCTAAAACTGTAGAGTCAGTCTCACAACACCTTGCACGTTGGTCTTCAGGTATCAGAATCTTCACGAACATAGGCATAGAATTCCTTCTTAGCCCGTGACTAGAATGGTTTTACCTTGGTTCACAAAAGGTGTATTTGGAAATGTGCGTCATGTGATCAAGGTCCTAGCAAGGGAAACGATGGTTCTAGAACCCAGCCGTGGAGACTGGTGAGGCCGAGGACAGGAGGAAGAGACAGATATGAGTTCTGAGGAGAATGTGGGACATTTGCAAAGCCGTGGAACATACAGACAGGGTGGAGTGGAAAGTGAGGAGTGGGTCTGGTGCAATGGGCCTTGAGCAGATGGGAATGGCTACCCTGAGGTCATTTGTGTTTTCCCAAACACTGTAGGAAGTAATCCAGTGTTTTCTAATTTTGCTTACATTACGCTGTTCAACTTCTACTGCTTCTCCTATGATGGATGATCCTCTTTGTCAACTTGAATAAATCAGAATCCCCATGGAAAGCTATGCCTATGGGGGCGTTGGCAGGGAGGTTTAATTGACGACCCTGATCAGGGGTGGCAGCATTCCATAGGACAAGGCCTCGGGCTGAATAGAAGGAGTGAGTGAGTTGAGTGCCAGCGTTCATCTGTTTCTTGACTGCTAACACATGGTGATCAGCTGTGTCAGATGCTTGCCGCCGTGCCTTCCCCGATGTGGCCTCCTTCAACTGTGGGCCCAAATAAACTCTGCCTTAAGTTGATTCTTGTCTGGTATTTCGCCACAAGTGGCAAGTAACGTCAACATTCCTGTAACCCTCCAAGGTATACCACGTGAGCATGAGTAGCCATCAAATCCACAAATGGTTACTTGTACAAGTGTATCAGACTATTGGACTTTGGTATTATTTTTATTTTTACACATTTTTCCCATACATTCTTCCTATTTCCCTCAGAAACTCCATGAGTGTTTATGTTGTCCTTTTTACCTTCATGAATAATATACAATTATTATTGTTATTACTGTACTAGCCAGAAGCCCTTTACTCTCCTCTCAAGATAATTAAAGGTGGCATTTATTCTTCAGATGAAGAGTAGAGGATTTCTCATATGTATGTGTACTTGTCGGTGTATCCTCTTATAAATATAATGTGTAATTTATAAAAATAGGTTGCCTAGCACATTTCTGTGAATTCCAGGGCTTCTTTTACTAGAGCAGGCGGAATGAACAAAAAGAAGCCGCTATGGTGAAGTTGGCTCAAATCCTTCTCAGTCCTGAGTGCTGGCCTCCGGAAGTCTGAGGTCAGTGGTAAACTGAAAGCAACTTCTTTTCTTTTCTTTTTCTTTGTTCCCACAGGAACGCAGCCCCTGGAGCTCACTATAGAGTGGAGGATAACCTTGAACTTCTGGGCCCCTTGCCTCTACTTTCTGAGTGCAAGTGTACCAGCACACATCTGGTTCAGGTGACGCTGAGTTTAGAATCCAGGCCTCAAGCACTCTACCAACTGAGCTACATCCCCAGCCTCGATTGTTTAAAAAAAAAAATTGTTTGTGTTTAAGAGTGAAAATCTTGTTACCACAGAGGGGAGAAAAATCACAGCATAAAACCAGGGATTGTTGGAAAAGGAGGGTGACAAAGTTGCATGCAAGATCATGCTTCCCACCCCATGGACAGGACAGTTATCGTTACCCAGCAAGCAAGACAGGCAAGACACAAGAGACATGCTGGGCTGCATGCACAGGCTCCTCACTCCAGGCGGCCCACACTCACATAGAATTCTAGCAGGGCCTTGGGGTTCAGGCTGAGGGAAGGCAGGTCGCCGACAGAGTGGTTGTGGTGCAACGTGGCAAAGAAAGTGTCTCGCAAGGCACTCAAGACAGACAGCCGCAACCATCTCTTCAGAAGTCAGGGCGAGAAGGGTAAGTTAGTGGAAACGAAGCAGGTTAATGGGTTTCCCTTGGTAGTTAAGCGGGGCTCGATGAAGTCAAGCAGGCGTCATTCAAGTACACTTGAAAAGACTCATGTCGATGAACGCTTGGAAAACCCACGTGCCTTTCCCCACCTTTGCAAAAGTGAAGTCGAGTAAGGGAGAGACAGGCAGAGGAAGCCAGCCTTGTTCTCAGAGGGCCCAAGTGTCTTGGAACATGGCATCCCTTAGCCACCACACAATTAGAGTGATCTCTAGGAACCCATTCTTCTCTTCATGTGTTTCCGAGTGTGGTACACATGCATGTGCAGGTATACGCGCATGTGTGTATGCACAGGTGAGGGATCCATCAGGACTCTTTTTCAATCGCTTTCCCACCTTATTCACTGAGGCAGGCTCTCTCCATCAAACCCAGAGCTCTATACCTCACAAGGTAGCCCCGCTCTAGAGATGCCCATCTGAGCCATTCCAGGCTGGAGTCACAGGTGAGCCAGCGCACCCACCCAGCGCTTACGAGTGTTTTGTTGATCCAAATTCTAGCCCTCGTGCTTGCATAGCAAGCAAGCCCTTTAACGGCAGAGCCATCGCCCCTGTTCTTGAAAGTCTCTGATGTGGGTCATACAGACTTCAAATTCTATTGGAACACCCCAGCTTTATCATTTCTATGCCAGAAATCACACTGAACTTACAAAGAAGGACTGGTCTTTGAAGGTAGGTGTTTCTGGGGTGCCCTGGCTGTACATGGACATCCTCCGCTGGAGAGCAGCTGTCTTGTTCCCAGGGCCTGACGATGGGGTTGTGTCCTCCACGTCAAAGGGACTGTAGAACAATAGGTTCTTAGGTCAGCACATCTATTAAAATCACCTGTCATCCCTGGACGGGGGAAGATGGCTTCTCATTATGACAGCATAGACTTAGTCCAAGGGGGACGGGGCTGGTTTGGACCAGCCTAGGTTGTCAGAAAATAAAGCAAAAGGAAGGTGCAGCAGCAGACTGACCCTAGATCTGCTGTAGGGTCAGATCAAAGATGCTTCAGATGTGTCAGTTTCCCTGAGAGTGTTAGAGACATGAGTGGGTTAGCTGCTCACATGCAGCAGGATGCTGGGCAAACCTGTAAACATTCCTCAGAACTTTGTCTGGATAGACTCTAGGCGGGTAGGTGACGAGCAGACTGTCGTTCAGCGCTAAGGAAAGTACAATCGCAGTGGTTTCAGATGTACTGGTTGCTGGTCACTGACATCCCGTCACCCATCAGGGACAGTGACTTTTGGCATGTTCATTAACAACCACAGATTGTAGCCAGGCAGTGGTGGAGCAGGCCTTTAATCTCAGCACTTGGGAGGCAGAGGCAGGCGGATTTCTGAGTTTGAGGCCAGCCTGGGCTACAGAGTGAGTTCCAGGATAGCCAGGGCTACACAGAGAAACCCTATCTCAAAAAACCAAAAAAAAAAAAAAACAAACAAACAAACAAAAAAAAAAAAAAACAAAAAAAAAAACCAAACAACCACAGATTATGAGCCCAGACAAGCCAGATACTGGGTGCAGTTTCTGTTTCTGTGACGGGACAACAGCATCTTGGCTGATGCCACAGCTGACTTTGATTTGTAATGGAGTCTTCCAACATAAATATCAACATGACATATTTACTCACAAGCCAAGGGCTGTGATCTTTTTCATTAGGTGACTTTTAAAAATGGACATAAGAATCTCGTGTGTGTGTGTGTGTGTGTGTGTGTGTGTGTGTGTGTGTGTGTGTGTAGTGGGGGTACAGTATGCATGTAAAGGTCAGAGGACAACCATGGGTCTCAGTCCTCTTCTTGAATCTTGTCTGAGACAGTGTTTCTTGTTGGCCTGCTAGCTCATGAACTTCCTGTGATTCTCCTGTCTTATTTTAGGATTCCGGGATTATAGACATATGCTACTGAGTCTGGCTTTACATGGGCTATAGCAATCTAAACTCAGCTCCTCATGCTTGCATGGCAAGTGGTATCACAAAGCTATCTCCCCAGACCTTATTTTATTTTACTTTTTGAGACAGGTCTCCTGTGGCTCTGACTGGCCCAGCATTTGCTATGAAACTGAGGTTAACCTCGAAATCCTGGGCCACCTGCTTCTGCCTCTCACACGCCGGGGTTTACAGACATGTGCCTCTCCACCAGGTTATAACAGAACATTTAAAAGCAGGCAATGGAAAAGGAGAGATATGTGGACATGCTACCTGGTGAGCTTAAATGATTCTGACTCAGCAGTTCGGGTGTGACCACGGCTCCATGCTGATACTATGGTTCGAGTGCTAGCCCAGAACATTAGCCATCAGCCCTTGCCTTTCCATGATGAATTTGAGGAAAAAAAAAAAAAAAGGAACTTACTACCAGGTGATTTCCAGGTTCAGTTTGATGGTACCAAGGTCATTGATGTCAACAGCCACCACCTGGGGTCGGGCTGCAAACAGCTCTTTGGTCTCACAGGTCACGCTGCCTACTAGGATGTGAGTCGCCAGGCCTTTGAGTTCTGTGACCTGGTAGGGAAGGGTTTTTTCTTAGTCAGTTGATTCTTTATTTTGGAAATACATTGGTCAGGTATTTAAAAAAAAAAAAATGCTATTTTGTTACAGTTACGGTGTCTCCGAGCTTTGAGAACATCTCAACTACAAGAGGCTTGGCGCAGAGAGAAGCCTATGGGATGGAGGGTCCCCACCAAGGGGTCATTGGGCCAGGACACCAGGAAGGAAAGAAAGACAACAAAAGGTATGGACACACTGTACCTTGATTGAAATGAACCCAACTATGAGGGGCAGGAAGATGGTCTCCTCTCCGTCCCAGCTCTGTTTGCCGTTCACTTCTATTTTGCCCTTGAGTTTCCACCTCTGCCGGCCATACTTCATGAAAATCTGGGGTGAAGACATTAGGGAGCCTCTTGTCTCACCAGACTCCACCTTCCCTCCCAACTGCCCAGATCCAAGGGAAGGGGCCAGGAAACAGGCCCGCACCCTTCATTCCCCTTCCCACCCCGAGTCTGGGTTCTCAGTGGAGCCCATGAGGAGTGTAGAGGAGATTTAACTTAATTAATTTATCTACTTGAAACAGAATCTCACTATGTAGCCCTGGTTACTCTGGAACTCACCAAGTAGATCTGGCTGGCCACCAACTCACAGCCTTCTGCCTGCCTCTGACTCCTGAGTGCTAATATTTCAAGCTACATTGTAGCACATCTGGACTAGTTAAGGGGTGCATTCTGGTTCTCTAGCTGTCTTTAGTAAAAGGTTGGAGCAGGGGTGGATCGTTGGCTCAGCGGCTAAGAGTACTTACTGCTCTTGTAGAGACTGAGGTTTGGTTCCCAGAACCCGCACTATGGCTTATAGCAACTTTACTTCTAGTTCTAAGGACTCCAACATCCTCTTCTGTCTTCTTCAGGCATCTCACACACACATACACACACATACACACACACAGACACACACACACACACACACATACACACACACACACACACACACACAGTGTCCAGACATACATAGAGGCAAGCAGTCACATACAAAAATAAATAAATCTACATAGATATTTTTAAAAGAGGTCATAGCTCTGTGTCAGTCTCTCCACTCATATAAAACTTGTCTTTCTTTTCTTTTCTTTTTTTTTTTCCAGTTTTTCAAGACAGGGTTTCTCTGTGTAGCCCTGGCTGTCCTGGAATGTACTCTGTAGA
>JADRCD010218147.1:5472-36844 GCA_019843815.1 Montemys delectorum | reverse complement strand
AATTCCTCCTACCACATAATAGTCAAAACACCAAATGCACAAAACAAGGAAAGAATACTAAAAGCAGTAAGGGAAAAAGGTCAAGTAACATACAAAGGCAGGCCTATCAGAATTACACCAGACTTCTCACCAGGGACTATGAAAGCTAGAAGATCCTGGGCAGATGTCGTACAGACCCTACAAGAACACAAATGCCAGCCCAGGCTACTATATCCAGCAAAACTCTCAATTAACATAGATGGAGAAAACAAGATATTCCATGACAAAACAAAATTTACACAATATCTTTCCACAAATCCAGCCCTACAAGGGATAATAGATGGAAAACATCGACATAAGGAGCAACACTACACCCCAGAAGAAGCAAGAAGGTAATCTTTCAACAAATCCACACAAACCTAATTCCACCTCTTACAACAAAAACAAAAGGAATGTGACACTTACTTTTTCTTAATGTATTAATATGAAAATTAATATTATCAACATATCCTAATCGATTGAAATCCAATAATATGAGGAATTAGAAATTTGTTGATTGTCATCCAATGGTCTCTCTAATTTGGTAATTGGAGAAATAGGTCCAACATTGTACAATCTATATGCACTTTCAGCTTGTTTGTTTGTGACAGTGTCTTGCTGTGTACAACATAATGGTCTTGAAATCTCGCTTCTCCTATCTCAGCCTCTCTATTAGTAGTATTGTTTATTTCATGTCTTTACACTATACTATGGTTTTCAGAACAGCTTATATATTTCAAAAGTATTCATATACCCAAAAGAAATACACACAATTAAATTGGGAAGGGGCTTGTAAGAGAACAACAAAGAGTGAGACTGAATGATTTGCCTGACGTTTGTAATTCTTGTATAAGTTTGAAGAAGAAGCCTTTATAAGTTGCTCTTTCTTTGAGATGAGTGCTTTTCCAAATTATCACAGCTAATGAACCAAATTCTTACCCTCACCCAATGTCTGTGCCACCCTCCAAGCAGAACCATTGTTCATTGAAACAGTTGATGAATGGCTTCATGGATAGACCACCTTAATACCTACACCATTTCTTAAATGAATGTAACCTGTTCTCTGTGGGCTGAGAATAAAGTCACACACTCATGTCAAATAGCTTTAACCATAGCAGGAAGTCTGTATCCAAAAATCGACCCTACAGTTCATTTCTTGGTGCAGCAGAACTATCAACTCTCAGCTTAGCTACGATGAAGGTAAAATACTTTGGTGATGTGAGGATCATTGAAGTATAGCCTTATTACAATGAAATCCAATGTCTAAAAATTGTTCTTATTTTGGGCTTGTACCACAGTAAGAGCCAAGATTTTAAACTCTACTAAATACAAAACAAACAAAAAGATTTTATATATTTATGTTCATTTAGGAAAATACCAGTAGTGGTGTATTATTTTGAAGTATACAGTTAATATGATTGGAGTTATTTAAAATTTATATTGAGAACAATGTATTTTCACTATTGCTGTAGACAAACCATCTACATAAGACTGTTAAATTGATTGTTGTTTTATATCAAACAACTTTTATAATACTTGTTTATATTATAATATTTTATAAATTTTAAGGAATATGACAAAAAAGATATTGTAGGTATTGAATGGGGGGGTCTCTGGGAGGAGTGGGGGTACAAAAGGGAAAAAAGAATGTGATTTAATGCTATTTACTTAACATATGTTTTTAAATGTTAACAAAGTCAGATAAATTGAAATCATGTAACTTTTCTCATCATAATCCAATAAAAGTTTAAAAAAACAAAAACAAAAAAACCAACATTTTATTTGTAATTTTAGTGGGGATTGCATTGAATCTGTAGAATGCTTTTGGTAGGTGCTCATTTATCCTGTTAATTCTAGCAATCTATGAGCATTGGAAATATGTCCATTTTCTTTTATTGTCTTCAGTTTCTTTCTCCAAGCCCTTAAAGTTTTAATGATACACGACTTTCACTTGCATTGTTACAGATACTGCAATATATTTTATATTATTTGAGGCTTGTATGTTGTTTCCATTTCTTTCTTTCTCAGTTCATTTGCCATTTTTATTTAGAACTGGTACAGACTGTTTTGTGTTGTTTTATATCCAGCTACTTTGCTGAAAGTGAAATCAGCTGTAGAAATTCTCCAGTGGAATTCTTAGAGTCACTGATATCTTTATAATTCTCCAGATCCCTTCACTGTTTGACCTTTTATTTCTAATTTCCATTTATTGTTCACTGTTCAAGGTTGATATAATGTTTTTTGTCACACTTGGGTAGTTGGTTGCATCATCCATATTCAGATTTTTGCTTTTTACATATTACTGAAATGTTTACTACTTGCACATATATTACACAAAATTATATCCTTTAGAAGAGTTATGAACCAGATATGCATAATGGATTTATACACTGGAGCCAGGCTATGATTAACTGGAACCACATTGGCCTAGACATTTTTGGTGAGGTTCTGCAACACAGTGACACAGCAAGCTCACAGGAACTGCATAGAAGAAGGAAAAATAACTCCAGGTAAATGGAATACATAAAATATTTGCTAAAACTATAAAAGAAAACTACTGAAAACACCACAAATTAAGAAAAAAAATATATAAGATGCACACAGACCTCCAAATAGATAAGAGTACAAGGGGAAATAAATATATTATATAATAGTTAAAACATTGAATATAGAGAAAACAATTCACAAATTTGAACAAACCCATAAGAATAACATGCAAATTCTCAATGGTAGATTTAAAAACACAGGATTCCAAGTTGTAAATGTTCAGAGATGCCAATCAAAACTAACACACTCAGCAAAATAATCTGAAAGAATTGAAATATAGGCCTCAGATGCAAGCTCAAGACAGGCCATTAGCAGTTTAGACATAAGACTAGCCTAGGACCTATCTATGAAACTCTAATAAGCTAAACCCAAGTTGTTCTTGATGAACTGGTTAATAAGCCCCAAAGTAATACTGAAAAATTACTGTCTAATGAAATGCTAAAAAATAATAGTATCTTTGGGAGTGGGTTGCAGAATCATACTTCTCTGCTCCCAAGACTTGAGTTACCTTGCCTGTGTCTTCATACTTTTCTGCAAGAGGGTATGAGACCATGTATTGTTGATGCCAGTAGCCATGGGCAAACTGGGTTTACCAGAAAGGGGGCCTGGAAATGAAAAGGTGGGGGTGTGAGAGAAGAATGAAGCCAAGACAAAGGTTCTTATCAAGGCTCAAAGTTTAATAATAAGCTTTCTGTTTATAAAGGAAAAAAATACAAAACCCATCCCCTTCTATAACTGGAGCATGTTTTAGAGCAAGGTAAGTTCAGGCAGCCAAAATATGTAGGGAGGTTTCCATGGGAACCTGTAACTGCAGCCAAGACAGATGTCTCTGTCCAGATTGATAAGACTTGTTGTGAATGTTCAAGGTCTGCTTAGCCTGCTTAAGACTGGGAAAACTGTTCAGCCTCTTCAATGCTTGGAAAAGCCTACTCAAAGCCAAGAAGGCCACAGTGTATTGCCACTGAACTTTCTGTCTGTAGATGGGGCCACAAAGGCCTATATGTCACCCATAGAAAAAGATCACAAGGACATTTTGAGTCTTCCTCAGTGCCATCATCCAGCTTGCCATAGATGAATGACTTCAAAGTAGATGTAGGTCAAGCATGCATGCTTGAAAAGTGTCTTCACTAGAAATGATTCTCCAGTGAAACTTGCATCATGTCTGCACAGTTCTCCCTGCCTTTGTGAAATGTCTGTTTATATCAGCATATTATAAGAAATTTTGCTGTGATAAACCAAGTATATTCATGGGAGAAGTCCTTTGTGGACATCTTAAATTTCTAGCCCTCAGTAATGAATGTATTATTGTTGCCTAAGCTTCAACTTCAGGGCTAACAACAGCTTATTGGCCCTTACTGGTGAAATGCCTCCTTGTGGCTAGGGTTTCTGAGTTGTGATGTTTCTTCCAAGGCAGGAATAAGCTCCTGAAACTTGGTCAGTGCTTTAGAAGGTGGAGGATTTTTTTGTGACTTCTTCATAAACAAGTGTTATAGAGAGGGCATAACTATGCTGAGTAAATTTTCTATGTGTTATGTTTAACAAGCAGATGATATATATATATATATATATATATATATATATATATATATATATATATGAGAAAATATGTAGGGAAGGTAGAGATGTGACAAAGAATGAGGCTATAAATCCATATCATGTCATCAGAGGGAAGTTGGGTAGATGTAACTCAGGAGGGGTAGACTGTTTTGGCTCAAGGCTTCCTTCTGCTCCTGTTGATTCTTTCCTCCTGATAGTATTTTAGTGCTCAGTGAGTAACTGACACAAAGTCTAGAATCATTGGTCATTGGGACACAGAGTGATGGACACAGGTCTTTTCAAGTTAGGGTTCATTGTAATTGCCTCATGTAAGATGACTATGGTTTCTTCATATATTCTGACCATTTGTTCTCACAGTGAAACTTTTCTGCCCAAGGAGGAACTTAGTGGCATGTGTTAGAAGTGTGGGTCTATAGATTTATAAGAAAGCTAAATAAAGCACAGATGCCATTAGAGATTAGCAAGTCAACTGGACTACCATGTGAAGCCAATATCCTACTTAGGCAAATGCTGTGTATGATTTACTGTTTAAAAAATATTCCAATGAAAAAGATGAGGAAGGACTTTCTGTCATTTCTTCCATCTCAGAATCAAAAATAGTTCTTAATTTATAATTATCATTAAAAAGTTAGTGGGTTAATAGAATTTAACTTGCCTACCTTATATTACAGTATTGTGCCAAGTTGATTCTAGACCTAGGAAATAAAAACAGATATGTGAGAGGCATACATCCACTACTATGACCTCCCAGTTCAGGCTTCTCTATGATATTGGTGGTAGTAAAGCTTTGTGGTATTTTAGACACAGAAAGAACTGGGTGAGCCATATGGCTATACAGTAGTTTCAGTTCCTAGATGACATAAAAGAAATTAAGAGGGCTGGAGACTTGGCTCAGCCTTTAAGAGCACTGACTGCTCTACCAGATGTCCTAATTTCAATTCTCAGCAACCCATATGGTGGCTCACAGTCATCTGTAATAGGATCCAATGTTCTCTTCTGGTACATCTAAAGAGAGAACAGTGAAATCTTGTTCATAAAATAAGTAAATAAATCTTGAAAATAAGGAAAATTTAAAACGGAAATTAAGGATAAAGACTTGAAAATATACTATAAAAATTCACATGAAGTTATATGTTAGAGCCAAGAACTTACTTGGTGAGTAAGTGTAGAATCCTAAAGAGACAGACAACATTACTGGGTTTAGTTGGTGGGCTTTACCTAGTCTCAAGAAAGAAGCTATGGAAGTGGAGGTTAAATTTTGAATAGTGTTGATTGACAAGAAATATTCATTTGACCAGTGTGTTAAGAAGGCTAAAACAGGTTCAAGTGTATGCATCAGCCTTTTTTCTCTACTTGCTGTTTCATATTTTTCTCATTTACCTTCTCTTTCTCAGTTGGATCTCATTACAAAACCAGTATCACTTACCTGTTAATTCTACTACCAAGGAATTACTTGTTTATATTCTCACATTCAGTCTTCTAACATTCCTCCTTTTCATTTGCTAGATTCTAGAGAATTTGAGTTAAGTTATTGGGACTTGTAACAAAGAAAGGAACCCTGTCGATCATACTAAGAATCAGCCTACAAAGTCAATGGTTTTTCTGTGTCTGTGTTCAGAAAAGCTATTAGGCCTCTAAAGGGAAATGGTGCTTAACTCTGATGAGGAAAAAGTTCCTGTTGTGGTAGGAATGATTTTATCTATGAAGAAGACAAACTACACTGGTTTCTACCTGAGAATTTTCAGAAAAATGACAACTCTGTGGTCTGTGCTGATTGACATCATTCTCATGATTACAACTAATAAATGTGAGAGTACTGACCACAAGTTTGGCATTATACTGGGTGCTTGACAGTATAAAAGGAAGTCATAAACCTCCACAAATAAGTCACCTTTTAATTTGCATCCTATGGATTAAAAAAAAAACCAGAAGGAATACCTATAGGTTTAAGACTATTCAAGTCCTATTTACTAGAATAAACTTTAAAATAATTTGGAGAGTGGAATAAAGGTAATCAGTAATGTCACCCAGCTACATACTCAGTGAGATACAAGGATGGCTTGCCTGCAATATTCCAATTGGTTAAGCAGTGTTAGGAATGTTAGGAGGTATCAACCACATTTTGTTGGGTTTAATGTCAACTCCATGAAATGCGGATCATACCTGATACAATTAATGAGATGAGACCCTGAGACAAGATTTCACAGTTCCAGGGGGAAACCTACTACTATTATTCTGCTAAAGAGCTTAGCAATTACAGGCTTCTGATGGCCTATTGCTATATGCATCTCAAAGAGTTTCTCAATTGACATTAGAGAAGCTTCTTCATATGGTAGATGACAATTAACATAGAGCCAGGGACAGTGGGAGCACTTGATATGAGTGGGATGAGTTTACTTATTTATTTATTTATTTATTTATTTATTTACTGCACAATATCACCACTCCTAACACCTCTTCATGCAGATCTTCCCCCTATACCACCTGCATTCTCCTTTGCAAAGGGGGAGCCCCCTTCTGGGTGTTAGATTCTCCCAGTACTACCCCTACACTCATATCAAGTCATTGCAGGACTAATTATATTTTATCCCACTGACGTGGACCATTTTTCAGAGAGGTAACTATAGGCAGGCCGGAAACAGACTCAGATATAACTTCTGCTACAGCTGTTGGGGAATCCTCATGAAGACCAAGCTGTTCTTATGCTACATATGTGCTAGGGTCTTAGGTCTAGCCTTACTGGTGATTCAAGCTCTGGGAGTCACCAAGGATCCAGGTTAGTTGGTCTTTCTGTGGAGTTCCTGTTCCTTATGGGTCTTCCAGTCCTTTTCCTCTTACACATGGCTTCCCAAGTTCCATCTAATGTTTGGCTGTGGGTCTCTGCATCTCTTTCCATTGGCTGCTGGTTGCAGCCTCTCAGAGGATAGTTATGTCACCTTCCTGTCTGCAAGTATAATGGAGTTTGATTATTAGTGTCAGGGATTAGTTCTTCTCCATGGAAAGGGTCTCAATTTGGGGAAGTCATTAGTTGGTCATGTCCTCTGTCTCTGATCTTTTTTTGTCCCTGTACTTGTAGGCAGGGTACATTATGGGTCAAAGATTTTGTGGGTGAGTTTCTATCCTTATCCCTCTACTGGGAGTCCTGCCTCAACTGTATTCATAGCAGCCTTGTTCACAATAGCCAGGAAGTGGAAACAACACAGATGTCCCTCAGCTGAAGAATGGATAAAGAAAATATGTTTCTGTCAGAGCCTCTCAGGAGACAGCTATATAAGGCTCCTGTCATCCAGCACAGGCTGGCATCCACAATAGTGTCTAGGTTTGATGATTGAATATGGGAAGGATTCCCAGGTGGAGCAGTCTCTGAATTGTCCTTCTTGTAGTCTCTGCTTCATAGTTATTCTCTACAATTCCTTCCATGGGTATTTTGCTCCCCCCTTTAAGAAGGAATGAAGTATCCACAATTTGGTCTTCTTTCTTCTTGAGTTTCTTGTGGTTTGTGGTTTGTACTTTGTGTATTCTGAACTTCTGGGCTAATATACACTTATCAGAGAATGCATACAATGTGTATTCTTTTGGGATTGGGTTACCCCTGACCAATACAGAAGTAGAGGCTCACAGTCATCCATTGGACTGAATACAGGGTCCCCAATAAAGGAGCTAGAGAAAGGACCCAAGGGGCTGAAGGTTTTGCAGCCCCTTAGGACGAACAACAATATGAACTAACTAGTACCCTCAGAGCTCCCAGGGACTAAAACACCACCCAAAGAGTACACAAAGTGGGGCTAATGGCTCCAGCAGCATATGTATAGCAGAGGATGGCCAAGTTGGTCATCAATGGGAGGAGAGGCCCTTGGTCCTGTGAATGTTCTATGCCTCAGTGTAGGGGAATGCCAGGGCCAGTAAGCAGGAGGGGTGGGGTGATGAGCAGGGGGAGTGGGGAGGGAACTGGGGTTTGTTTTAATTTTTGTTTTTTATTTTACAATATTTTATTTCTTTTTCTTTTTTTCCTTTTCTTTTCTTTTTTCTTTTTTTTCTTTTCTTTTTTTTTCTTTTTTTTTCTTTTTTTCTTTTTTTTTTTTGCAGGGGAACGTGGGAAAGGAGATATTGTAAATAAAGAAAACATCTAAGAAAAGAAAAGAAAAAAAGAAAATGTGTTTCTCGGGTTCCTTCCAGCCTGTCTGGGCTGATGCCCTGAGCAGACCTTGGGTGCAAGCTCTGCAGCCAGTCCCACAACACTCAGAGGAAGCTCCACTCCCAGGCACTCTAACATGCCCAGGATCAGAAAGGAGGAGGACACAACATCTGTCCCAACACCTGGAGTAACTGGGACCAACAGGAACAAGGCACACAGGAACTCTGCTAGCCCAGTGGCTCAGGTTACTTGTGGTCTGTCTGAGCTAGCCAGTGTCTTGAGCAGAACTTGGGTGCAAACTTTGCAGTCATTTCCAAAACATCCAGAGGAAGCACCACTCCCATGTGCTCTAACAAACCTAGGGTCACAGGATCCCAGAATCACAGGATCAGAGACAGCTTGACTGAAGAGTTCTGACACAACCAGGATCACAGGAAGGACAGGCTCCAGTTAGATTTAACAAGGGCAGGTATCACTAGAGATAACCAGATGATGCAGGGCAAGCATAAGAATATAAACAACACAAAGCAAGGTTCCTTGGCATCATTAGAACCCAATACTCTCACCATTGCAAGTCCTGGACACACCATCACACTGGAAAAGCAAGATTCAGATATAAAATCAATTCTCATGATGATGATACAGGACTTTAAGAAAGACATAAATAGCACCCTCAAAGAAATGCAGGAGAACACAGGTAAATAGCTAAAAGCCCTTCAAGAGGAAACACAAAAATCCCTTAAAGACCTACAGTAAAACACAATCAAACAGGTGAAGGAAATGAGAAAAACCATCCAGAATCTAAAAATGGAAATAAAAACAATAAACAAATCAAAAGAGAGACAACCCTACAGATAGAAAACCTAGGAGAGAAATCTGGAGTCGAGGATACAAGCATCAAAAACAGAATACAAGAGATAGAAGAGAGAATCTCAGGGGAAGAAGACACCATAGAAAACATTGACACAACATTCAAAGAAAAGGCAAAAAACAAAAAACTCCTAACCCAAAACATCCAGGAAATCCAGGATGCAATGAGAAGACCAAACCTAAGGATAATAGATATAGAAGAGAGTGAAGACTCCCAAGGTCATGAGCCAGTAAATATCTTGAACAAGATTATAGAAGCAAACTTCCCTAACCTAAAGAAAGAGATGCTTGTGAATATACAAGAAGCCTATAGAACTCCAAATAGACTGGACCAGAAAAGAAATTCCTCCCATCACATAATAATAAAAACACCAAATGCACTAAACAAAGAAAGAATTTTAAAAGCAATAAGGGAAAAAGGTCAAGTAACATACAAAGGCAGGCCTATCAGAATTACACTAGACTTCTCACCAGAGACTATGAAAGCTAGAAGATCCTGGGCAGATGTCATACAGACCCTACAAGAACACAAATGCCAGCCCAGGCTACTATATCCAGCAAAACTCTCAATTAACATAGATGGAGAAAACAAGATATTCCATGACAAAACAAAATTTACACAATATCGTTCCACAAATCCAGCCCTACAAAGTATAATAGACAGAAAACATCAACATAAGAAGCAAAACTACACCCTAGAAGAAGCAAGAAAGTAATCTTTCAACAAATCCACCCAAACTTAATTCTACCTCTTACAACAAAAACAACAGGAAGTAACAATTACTTTTTCTTAATATCTTAATATGAAAATTAATACTACCACATATCCTAATCAATTGAAATACAAAAATATGAGGAATTAGAAATTTATTGACAGTCATCCAATGGTCTCTCCAATTTGGTAATCTGAGAAATAGGTCCAATATTATACAATCCATACACACTGTATGTGTGTGTACACATTATGCTGTGTACAACATAATGGTATTGAGATCTTGCTTCTCCTGTCTCAGCCTCTCTATTAGTAGTATTGTTTATTTCATGTTTTTACAGTATACTATGGTTTTCAGAACAGCTTACATATTTTAAAGTATTCATATACCCCAAAGAAATGTTAACAATTAAATTGGGAGGGGATTTGTAAGGGAACAACAAAGAGTGAGTCTGAATGCTTTGCTTGACGTTTGTAACTCTTGTATCAAGTTACCACAGTAAGAGCCAAGATTTTAAGCTCTACTAAATACAAAACAAACAATCAAACAAAAACACTTTACTTATTTATGTTCATTTAAGAAAAAATTAGTAGTAATGTATTATTTTGAAATATACAGTTAATACATTTGTAGTTATTTAAAATTTAAGAGCCAAGATTTTAAGCTTACTGAATACAAAACAATCAATCAAACAAAAACACTTTATATATTTATGTTCATTCAATAAAATATTAGTAGTTTTGTATTATTTTGAAATGTACAGTTAATACATTTGGAATTATTTAAAACTTATATTGAGAAAAACATGTATTTTCAGTATCGCCATAGATAAGCATCTACATAAGACTGTTAAATTGATTGTTGTTTTATATCAAACAACTTTTATAATACTCATTTTTTGTTATAATATTTTATACATTTTAAAGAATATGACAAAAAAGATATTGTAGGTATTGAAGGGGCCTCTCTCGGTGGAGTTTGGGTACAAAAGGAAAACAAGAATGTGATTTAATTCTATTTACTTAAAGTATGTTTTTAAATGTTAACAAATTCAGAAAAATTGAAATCATGTAATTTTTCTCCATACAATGCAATAAAACTTAATAAAAAAAAAGAGTTCACATGGACAGGATAGAGCAATACCCTACTCTTCTTCAGAGTGTCCTTTCTCAATCCTGCTTGTCTTAGTTAGGACTTCTATTGCTGTGATGAAACACCAGGGCCAAAAAGCAAGTTGGGGTGGAAAGGGTTTATTTAGCTTACACATTGCTGTTCATCGCTGAAGGAAGTCAGGACAAGAACCCAAAAAGGACAGGATCCTGGAGGCAGGAGGTGATGTAGAGACTATGGAGGGGTACTGCTTATTGTATTGCTCCTCATAGCTTGCTCCTGCTTTCTTATAGAACCTGGGATCATCAGTCCAAGAATAGCACCACCCACAATGGACTGGGGCCTCCTCCATCAATCACTAATTAAGAAAATATCTTACAGTAGGAACTTATGGAGGCATTTTTTTCTCAATTGATGTTACTTCCTTTTAGATAACTCTTGTTTGTGTGTCATGTTGACATGAAATTAGCCAGCACACTGTCTTTGACTCTTAACTGTTGAGTAATCCTTTACTTAAGACAACTTAGCTGTGGTGTTGTTTAAACCCTGCTTAAAACCCAGGAAGTCCAAAGGTTGTCAGGCAACCTTAATTATTAATCTTCAGTCTGTTCACTAGAAGGTCTGGAGCACAAAACATTCTTAAACACAAAGTCTATCTCTCACACAGTGGATTGTTTCCTTGGTTGAATGTGTATACTAACATTTCGAAGTATTTTTTAAGCTTATATTTATTAAACATATCAAAAACTCAAAAAAAAAAAGAAAAAAAAGAAAAAAAAAGAAAAAAAAGAAAAAAAAAGAAAATGTATTTCATTTTCACAATGAAATCCTACTCAGCCATTTAAAATAAAGGCATCCATGATATGTACTTACTTATGAGTGGATAGTATCCACGAAGTTCAGGATAACCACACTACAATACATCTTTCCAAAGAAGTCAAGTATTAAATATGCCCCAAGAAAGGATGCTTGAATTTTTATCAGAAGGGGAAATAAAATAGATATTGGAGATGAATATTTCAGGAGCCATCTAACATAGGCTAAGTCTATCAGGTGGCCTTCTTGGAGGTGGTATATTGTTTTTGCATGGTCTGGATAAGTGAGCTTGAAGGCAGGGTTCCAAAGAGACTGTCTCAGGATTGCTTCTTGCAGTTGATATACTTTCCTGTCACTTTTAATTTAATATATTAACCCCTGGACATTAACCTACAGTATTGATCAGATTCCCTGCAGATCAACATAAAATAAACTTTCATGAATTAGTGATGTTTAGATGAATTAATGATTCTATAGGATTCCTGATTTAATTAAATGATTTTAGGAAGAAAGTTTTAATAGATGGTCTTAGTTGCTTTGCTAGAAAGATGTTGTTTTAGTCAGGGTTTCTATTCCTGCACAAACATCATGACCAAGAAGCAAGTTGTGGAGGAAAGAGTTTCTTTAGCTTACTTCCACATTGCTGTTGATCACCAGAGGAAGTCAGGACTAGAACTTAAGCAGGTCAGGAAGCAGGAGCTGATGCAGAGGCCATGGAGTGAAGTTCCTTACTGGCTTGCTTCCTCCTGGTTGCTCAGCCTGCTCTCTTATAGAACCCAAGACTTCCAGCCCAGAGATGTCACCACCCACAAGGGGCCCTACCCCCTTGATCACTAATTGAGAAAATGTCCCACAGCTGGATCTCATGGAGGCACTTCCCCAACTGAAGCTCCTTTCTCTGTGATAACTCCAGCCTGTGTCAAGTTGACACACAAAACCAGCCAATACAGATGTATTAAGTTAGAATCAAGAAGAGAATGTGCCCATTCCTCATATAGTAAGTAAAGACTACATAATACAAAATACAGTGAGGTTTCATAGTTACACTAAAAAGAGGAATAGAATTGGGGCAAATTTGTGTAAAGTGGACAAATAAATGTAATAAGAAAAAAACTCAAGAAGAAACATTTAGGTCCAAAGACATAGCCACAGTTGTGCACCATGATAAGGCAAGGTCATGTGAAATCTGTTGCTTTCAACTTATAATGAGCATATTATAATGAAACATTGCCTTGAACATAATCGCAACACCCTTCTGTAGCTCCAATTTGATGTAATATTTTATATCTGAGGTAGTTTTCTAAAGAATGTTTTTGCCTAAGAAGGTATAAAAAGGCCAGAGAAAAGAAATAAAATTGTTGGTTGAATGGTTTGACTTGGGGAGTACTGCCCCATCTGTACATCCATCCATCTATACAAATATGGATATGTCTGTCTGTACATACATGTGTAGATGTAAGTGTTTGTAAGCATGAATACTTGTGAAGTGTATGAGACAGGTGGTTGGGCTCAACAACAAAAAAATGTGAATGTTTTAATTCATAAATTAGAATGTGAATGGAAATCTAAATGTATGTATGTGTCTGTGCATATTTGCCTGTAATGCATCTTTATACTTTGCCTTTCCTTTCTCCCTAGTTCACAAAGACTTAACCAGACTATCCACAGAGGCTTCTGGCTGCCAGGACAGAGAAGGGAGTGATAGCAATAATTTTTATTTTTACTTAATTCTCTGTTGCTAGGCAATATGTGCTTGTTGCTTAAGCCAGTGATTTTTAACCAAGAATAAGCAAAATCCTTTTTAGGATTTTTTAGAAGTTATAGGCAAGCATTCAGTATAGTTAGAGAGCCAGAAGGCCAGAGACTATCAGTCTTTAAAGCTACCTCTACGTCCAATGCTCCGTCCTGCTTCAGGCATGGTTGGCTCTCAGCCTGGATGGAGGGAGAAAACTGGGTAGAAGAAGAAAAGGAGAGGAAAATGGGGTGTGAGAGAATCAGGTAGAGGGAGAACAGGGGAGAGAGAATAGAAATTGTCAGGAGTGGAGAAAATTCTAGGATATGCCTGTGACCTGGGATGGGTGAAGGTCTGACGGACCATATGGTAGAAATTCTAGCTGAGACTCCTAGCAGTGGGGGATATAGATCCAGAAGTGGCCACTTCCTCTAGCCAGAATAGGATTTTTACCATACCTTTCCCCACAAAGCTGTGGTATCTGTCAAAAGCAGAAGGTAAGAGCAAAGGTCAGAGGTGGTAGATGATTTTATGAAAATATCATTTTCCAGACAGCAAAGAACAGATGTGCATGTGAAAACACTGAGACTGTGACAGTATGCATGAGACCTAGAGAGCTCAATCAGATAAAATACCAGCACAATGAAAGTGTTCAGAAAGCCAAGACACTAATAAAGTATCTGTTCATGTTAGCTACTTGAAGCAAGAAACAGATTTCTCCAATGGTATGGCACTTCTCATTTCACACACAGTATTGAAGGCAGGCACTGAGGAATTGTTGTCCAACACAAACCAGACTCGATAGTTTTTTTGTTTTGTTTTGTTTTAGTTTAGTTTAGTTTTTTATTAGATATTTTCTTTATTTACATTTCAAATGATATCTCCTTTCCCAGTTTCCCCTCCAGGAAAAAAAAACCTGTTCCTTCCCCCCACCCGTGCTCAACAACCCACCCTCTCCCACTTCCTGGCCATGGCATTCCCCTACACTGGAGCATAGAACATTCACAGGACCAAGGACTTCTCCTCCCATTGATGACTGACTAGGCCATCTTCTGCTTCATATGCAGCTGGAGCCATGAATCCCACCATGTGTACTCTTTGGTTGGTGGTCTAGTCCCTGGGGGTTCTGGGGGTACTGGTTAATTCATATTGTTGCTCATCCTAAGGGGCTATAAACCGTTCAGCTCCTTGGGTCCTTTCTCTAGCTCCTTCATTGGGGACCCTGTGTCCAATGGATGGCTGTGATCCTCTGACAGTTTCAGACTCGATGTTTTTAGTGGCCCTTTTCTGTCACTTAGGAAATGAGAAAAGGAACATGAAGTTGAATTTGTTGGGGGAGAATGTGGATCTGGGAGGCATGCAAGGAATGAAAAAATATTAAACATATCTTGTATAAAATTCAAAAGATTCCCATAACCTTGAAGCCTAATCCAGTCACCAACACAACCAATCAGAAGAAGACACAGACTGAGGGATGGGGCCGACTGGAGATTAAAAGCCTAGGTGATGGGTTGCCAAGACAGATCCTGGAAACTCACCAATTTCTGAAGAGTTGACTCTGTGGAGCACACTGAGGCAATGACAATCACCACAGAGTGGTGTCAATACAGAGTCAGAAAGGAGCCTTGGGAGACTTCATGGAGGATTGATTACACACATCTCCAAGAAAGAGAATATATTCTAAGGCTCAGCCATACTGGTGTGTTTGTGTGTGTGTGTGTGTGTGTGTGTGTGTGTGTGTGTGTGTGTGTGGTGTGGGTGGTGGGGTGAAGAAGGGAAAGAGGAAACTAGGCTCTACTGTGTACAGGTTTGTCTAAGTTCCTATTAAGTGCTAGTTAGTTTGTGTCTCTGTCCACAAAGTGTTACATCTGGTTCCTTGAATATCAGTAACCATCATTGTCACCTCCTGGGCAATAGATATTCTTCTTTTGCTCGTAATGCCTATGTGCAAGGCTTACATTGACATGTGCAGATGTAGTGAAAAGTGGCATGTCCCACTCAGGTGCTATGGAGAATTTGCTGTAGCAAACAGAACATCAAGAACATGGAATACCTATAAATGCATTCTCTTGTACTCCTGTCTGGCTTTCTATGTTTCTCCCATGAATGATATTCTAATTGATGTAGTGAATGGGGAGTTTGGTCTTATGGTTTCAACATTGGGGCAGAATAGTGCCTGATTCTTCCCATACTCTTTATATAAGATGTTTCACAGTGTTTCCATTAAAGAAGGGAGAGTTAGAGACAACCCACCACCTGTATGTTAGAAATTGCCTGAACCTTGAGCTCATCTTGAAATTAGGAGCTAATACCACATAACAGAAGTTTTACATGGTAAAAATAATGAATTAGTAATACCTTAAATGAATGGTTGCTTTTACTTTCTGGCCTTTCTGTGTACGGAGATCTGAAATAATATGCAGTACCCCTTACATCTCCATTGTTACAATTCCGCATTGTTCACTTTTTTTTTTGCATTGGATCTAATAAAAATCAGTGGCTGACTGAGTTCAAACATATCTTCAGCCCTTTTCTACAATCTCTGGAAAGGTATTTGAAAGAATTTTTCAAAAAAAATTTTACTGACCATAGATGCCTTAATTTCCAAGGAAGAAGGAAGAAGACACTTTGTAAATGATACATTCATATATAAATTTATCCTTCCACTCCAGGTCTTGAGATATGAGTCCTACTTTCTTTTTGGCCATCCTGTATTTGGGTGCATGCTCAGGTGCCCTATCACTTGATCCCAGTTTGGATGTTGAATGACACGATTGGAAGCTATAATATGAAAAACCACACATGATTGGAAGGCAGATACTAGTGGACCTATGGAAGGACCCATGAATGAATTAACATTGCTCTTGAACTGTCAAGGCAAATTATAAGCCAAACATTCTGTCTCTCACTCAGAGATTATCTAATTGCAGTCATTGTGAGCAAATGGTTTCCAGATTCCCCTTTCCTCAATATGCAAAGAATTGTTACAGTGTCCTGAAATCACTTCCCTTAGTCTCTATTCACCTACAGCTGCAAATCTACCTGCAGGAAATAATTAGAAATAAATTTTAAATATTATTTTCATTACTAGGAGGAAGAAGGACAGAGGAGAGCAGTATGGGAAGAAAACATGAAAATGATCAAACTGCACAACAGGGAGAATGGCCTGGGGAAGAATGACTTCACCATGGAAACAAATGAATTTGGTGCCATGGTGAGTGTAGCATGGAATTCTTCACACTGTGTCCTTCTTGAGTGACTTGAATCTCTTGTTTTATAATTATTTGTGGATTTTCCTTGAAGACTGCTGAAGAATTCAGAAAAATGCTGCACTATATTCCAATCCAGAGTCACAGGAAGGGAAAAAAATCCTCAGCAAGAGCACAGTTGGTGATGTTCTACACAAATTTGTGGACTGAAGAAAGAAAGGCTATGTGACTCAAGTATGGAGACAGGTATGACAGTGTTAGAAGTCCATATTTTTAAACCATGTGGAAATAGAAAAAGAATTGGGGTTTCTGTGTGGAAAATGGGTAAGGAGAGATGTACAGTTCATTTTTAATTAATTAATTTACATTCCAAAAGCTGCCCCATCCCAGTTTCCCCTCGCAGAGTACCTTCTCATGTTCCCCCTTCCCTTAACTCCTGAGAGAGTAGAACCCCCTGAGTCTTCCTCAACCTATGCACATCATGTTTCTGAAGGTTTAGCTGCATCTTCTCCCACTCAGGCCACACAAGACAGCCCTCTGCTACATATGTACTGGGGGCCTCAATCCAGTCTCAGTATGCTTTTTGATTTGAGGCTCAGTCTCTGAGAGCCCCCAGTGGTCCATGTTAGTTGACACAGTTGGTTTTAATGTGGGGTTCCTGTCCCCTTCAGGGCCTTAAATACTTCTAACTTTTCTATAAGGGTCCCCATCCTCTTTCCAGTGTTTGGGTATGGGTATCTTCATCTATTTCAGTCAGCTACTGGGTAGAGACTATCAAAGAACAGTTATGCTAGGTTCCTGTCTGTAAGCATAGCAGAGGATCATTAATAGTATCAGGAATTGGTGTTTGCCCAAGGGATGGGTCTGAAGTTGGCAGATTATTAGTTGGCTGTTCCTTCAGACTTTCCTTTCATCTTTGTGTCTGTATTTCTTTTAGTCAGAATAAGTATTGGGTCAAAAGTTTTGTGGGTCATTTGGTGTCTTTATCCCTCTATTTTTGGTCCTGCTTAGCCACAGGAGATGGCCACTTCAGGTTCCATGTTCTCATTGTTAGGCACTTCAGCTAAGGATACCTGCATTGACTCCTGGGAGCCTCCTATCATCCAATATCATGCAGTTTTTATTATTATTGCTCTGTAGTACAGCTTGAAGTTAGAAATGGTGACCCCTCCAGAAATTATTTTATTGTTCAGGATTGTTTTGGCTATCCTGTGTTTTTTTTTATTTTTCATATGAAGGTGAGAATTGCTCTTTCAAGGTCTGGAAAAAGTTGTGTTGGAATTTTGATGCTAATTGCATTGAATCTATACATTGCTTTTAGCAAGATGCCATTTTCACAGTTAACTCTACTGATGAATGAGAATGGGAGATCTTTTTAACTTCTGATACACCTTCATTTTTTAAATAGTATTTTTATGTTTGTATGATTTGTATAGTTTTACAATGTATATTGAACTTAGTAATCACCACACACACTTTCTAATAAACAGTCTCTGCCCCTTCATCTCTATAGAATTGGTGTTCCATTTTATTGTCATTAATAACACATAAAATCAATAGGTCCACACAAAACAGAGACATGAGCAATGGGCCAGAAGTTATGTCCTCAGGAGAATTATCATCCCTTCCTAGGTATCTATCAACTGGTAGTGTATAATTTTCATAAGTTGTTACATTGCTTGGTTGTCAGTGTAGTTAGTATTTGTGGATGACCACATTTTATTTTCTGCTTAGATATTCTGTAGTTCTTGTTGGCCTTTTGCTGTGACTGGTGCCATAGAAAGGCACATGTTCAACAAAACTGGCAAACTCATAACTCTGAGCATACAGAACCTAGTGGACTATACCAAAATTCAAGGAAACGATAGCTGCCAATGGGATGATCCATACATTGCTTATGGGTATGTTTTGGACAATCGAAGTCTGGAGGCTGAGGTAATCTATTCATATTAAGGAAAAGTACATTGACATCCTATGTTGTCATTGCAACACAGATTGGAGTGTTGGGCAATTGTGGGGATATTTATCTACCCTCAGTGTTCAGATTAGTTAGTAGATTCTCTCTTTACACCATGAATGCTGCCATTAAAGTATCATATTTTGCACAGCTTTCAGGTGTGATGATTTCCATGCAGCTCTCTTTGGTTCTGTGAGTAGGAAGAATCTGAAGACTTTTGTACATATAATATAAATTTCTCCATCATTTAACTTTTTATGGGTCTGGAGAGATAGTTCAGAAGTTAAGAACATTGGCTTCTCTTCCAGAGGTCCCAGGTTCAACTCTCAGCATCCACAGGCAGCTCACAGATGTCTGTAATTCCATTTCCTGGGCATCCAGTTCATGTGTACAGATATATGTGCAGCCAAAGTACAAACCAGTGCTCATAAAATAAAAATAAATAATTATTTAAAGAAAGTCCTAAAATAAAAGTCTTTGTGTTATTCAAAAAACCTGGGAGGCTTGGGCTGTGGCCCAGGCCTGGCCTGCTGAGGGTCTCTCTCTCCCTGGTGGCAGAGGGACTGGTGCTGAGGCGCAAGTCTCTCTCCTCCCGGGGCACTGACCTGTTTGCTGCATGGTGCCTTAATTAAAAAGAAGGCAATGTATGAATGAGTTATTTTATTGTAGGAAGGGGAAATATGCTGGTTGAGTAGAGAGAAGGAAAGGAGAGGAAGGAGAGAGAGAGAGAGAGAGAGAGAGAGAGAGAGAGAGAGAGAGAGAGAGAGAGAAAGGAGAAGAGGGAGAAGAGAATAAAGAGCAGCGAGGAGAGAGAGAGCAAGAAGGTAAGAGTTAGTAAGAGCAAGAGGGATAAGAGAAGAGAACAAGAGAGAACAAGAAAAGAAGAGAACAAGAGAGAAGAGAACAAGAGAGTGAGGAGGGGGCAAACCACCCCTTTTATTGTATGGGGTGTGGCATGCCTCGCTTGTGGTCAGATGACTGTGTGTAAGGTCCAGCTAGAATGCTGGGAGTTTGAGGCAGTGTCTGCCTGATAGAGCACACATCTCCTGCAGGGGCAGCTGTGAGGGGTCTGGGCTGAAATCTGAGCCATGGTCTCAGGAGCAATTCACCGAGTGCCTTCCGTCCCTCCTGAGCAGATGTTCAGTGGGTCTCCAGCGTTCAAAGTGGCTCTACTGGACTCCGGCTGTCAGAACTGCTCACTGTCCCACATCTTTGTGAATAGGAAGACCAATTTGTCATCATTGAAGGCATGAGAATTAGTTTTCTGTTCCAGATCTCCTAGTTTACCTTCACTTTCTGGGATGACTTATAACAGCCAAGAATGTGATATGCTCTGCTGCCTTGAAAATTGTAGAGTACTGTGGTTGTGACTTTTGCTTTTCTGCATATTGGTGGAAGTAATTGACTGTCTTTTCCCTTTTTTCTTTTAAAGGGAAGACCATGCAGGTAAGATTCAAAAAATTCTAAGGCTGAAATCACAAGATTTGTGTCCCTCCCAGAAAGTAAAGATATTTTACAGGAAGCTGTAATGCCTATTGGGACCATCTCTGCTGCAGTTCATACTTCCTTTAATAGATTCAGTTTATATGATGGAGCTTATCATATGTGATGAAATTTAAAAAGAATCTTGTAATATCCCCGTACCACTACATTTCATGTTCTCACTGTATAAAATGTGACATGACTGTTTGGGTTTCTGGATTTTCTTCCTGTTCATTCAATAATCCTGAGGGCTGTTTTTTATCTGATCACCCAAATGCAAGTTAATATGTCATAATTCATAAAATTTATTGGCTAGCTAAGTTTTCAACTCTCCTCCATTTGCTGGCTGCTTTAAATAATTATAGGAAATGATTATCTGAAATCAATTAAATTTTAACACAGTATTTTGAATTAAGTAACTTATATCCTGTGAGTTTAAGATGTTATGAGATTGTAGTAGTAAAACACAAGGATCCAAGGATTCATCTCATGTCCACATAGTCAAATGTTTATCAAGAGATCAGATTTGAATTTCTTCAGTTTCTGTAAGGCACTATACATATTAGGAATCCTGGTAACAGTTTATTCAAATATTAACTTTAATAACATTTACATCATTTCAGGAACTTTTGAAAATGCTGACCTATAGTTTCTAGCAGTGGTCTCTGTTATGTGTCATGAGTGCCTCACAAAAATTTCCATTTTATCTCTTAGGTATTTATCATCAGCCAAATTTCAGTGATAATACTGTGAATGATGCAGTTCTAGTGGTTGGCTATGTATTTAAGGGAAATGACACAGATGGCAATAATTACTGTCTGATCAAGAACAAGTATGATCTGTCAAAAAATCTGTATCTAAAATTACAGGGTCTAGAGAGATGGGTCAGTAGTTGAGAATATTGGCTGCCCTTCCAGGGGACTCATGACAGAATTGCCTGCTGCAGTTAGTAATTGGATACATAGACTAGAAAACTCTTTCCCATTTAAGTTGAAACAAATGTGTTCCTGTTTTCGTATGTACATGTGGAGTGGAGTGTGCATATATGAATACTTACATATCTTCATGTCTGTAAACATGTATGTCTGTGTGTGTGTGTGTGTATGTGTTCACATGCACATGCATGCACATGTGAGTGAACATGAGTAAGAGGTCTGATACTTTATTTTCTCAAGCATTATCCAACTCCTATAATGAGGCAATGTCTCCTGCTAATGTTGAAGGTTACTGTCTAATTTGTCTAGCCTGTTTATGCCAGGTATGCCCTGTGCCCATGTCTCAATAACTTGTGTTATAGAGGCAGTGTAATGTCACTCTTGCTACTAAATGGCTCATGAATTTTATCTTGAGTCCTTAACCACTGATCTTTCTTATAGCTTTAACAACCTTCTCAAAATATGTTATCATAGCATTCTCATTCCTCCACTGATTTCTGGGTGTCAGGATCACATTTGTGCTATTGTTTTTCTAAAATCTGAGTCATTGATTATTTCTGAATCACCTCTGGGTAGAAAATAATCCTATTTTAATGTTGTTGTATTCAGAGTCTTCTTTGATATCCTCCTTAGTATTCAGAAGTAGATCCTCTTTCTTTTCTGATACTTCTATGAAGTTGTCACTTTGTCGGGTGCTTTTATAAATTCTTCATGCTGTTATACTTATACTAAATGCAAATCATAATTTCTTTCATCTAGAGTAGGAAATGGGGCATTTGAGGCTACATGAAGATTGCCAAAGACCAGAACAAACACTGTGCAATTGTTTCAGATGCCCATTATCCCATTGAATGAGCAGTTTGATGCACACAGGGAAGAATTTGGCAGGAGACAGCATTTCCACAGTAATTATATCCACTTTAATGACCAACCTTTGATTGCTGTGTTAAAGACTTGAATCCTAGGAGAGTCTTGCTGCCATTTGAATTCTTGGAGCTTTCAGTTTTTTGGCTATATTAGTCAGAACTGTTGCTCTCTCTAATGAATATTCATAATACCTGTGATAAGTATATTTTCACCTTTAATGTTTGCTCAAATAAAATACTTTAAAAATAAAATTCTGATATAATCTATATTTTTTTTTCTGTAGTGACTTTTTGTGGTCAAACATAAAATTTATCTTAAATCCAGGAGTGAACATGTTGCCCATGTTTAGGAGATAGTGTGGGTTACTCCTTACTAATGCACGGTATTCTATCTTTGGTTGTCATTTTTTCAGAGTTCCATTTATCCACCAGCAAACGTGTTCTGAAAGACTATGTGAAAATTTCTGGATTTTGCATTTTTAACTGACACAAATGTCTAGTGAGATGACATGATGTGTCATTACCTAGTGCAGGGCTGTGACTTTTCATTCTCTATGATATCAAGCATGTACTAGCTGACAATAAGCCCAGCGACCCTCCTATAGGAGGTCATGATAAATTCTACATGGCTGTAACCATAAAATAAAAGCCTCAAAATACCCTTTATAAGTATGATAGATTTTATTACAGAAAGAAAGGGAGAAATCAATAAAAAGATAGAAGCAGTGAAAGAAATTAGTCCAATATTTAGAGTAGAAATAGAATCAGTAAGGAGAACACAAACTAATGGAAATCTGGAAACAAATATAGGAATTTAAACATAAATCTCAGAAATGAGACTCAACAACCAAATATAATACATAAAAGAATAAATCTTAAGGCACTGAAGGCAAAGTAGAAACAATGGACACATATCTCAAAGGAAATGTTGTATCAAACAGACAAAAATCCTCATTCAAACAAATAGAGGAAAGCTTGAACACTACAAAAAGATCAAATCTATAAATTTCAGAAATATTGAAAATGAAGAAACTCATGTCAAACCCACAAAAATTCACAGAAGAATATTTTCATAACTTATCAAAAATAGGATTCTATCAAGGTACAAGAAGCGTACAGAAAACCAAGAAGACAGAACCATAAAAAGATATTTTTCTCAATTCCTAATAATCAAAACATTTAGCATAGGGAACAACAAAAAATATTAAAGGCTATAAGATGAAAAAACAAAGTAATGTATAAGAATAGATCTTTAGAGTAACAGATGACTTCTCAACAGAACCTTTAAAAGCCAGAAATGAGATAATCTATGAACTCCATGAGACTACAGATGACACCTCAGATTGATATATTCAGCAAAACTTCAATCACAATAGATGTAGAAAGAAAGATATTCCAATATAACTCACATATATATATGAGTTATATATATGTTTTTCAAGACTGGGTTTCTCTGTGTAGCCCTGGCTGTCCTAGAACTCACTATGTAGACCAGGCTGGCCTCAAACTCAGAAATATGCCTGCTTCTGCCTCCCATGAGATTAAAGGCATGTGTCACCACTGCCTGGCTAGCTTATAATTTTTAAAACCTACTTTAGTATGTGTTAACTTAAATGCTTTAACCTCTCTTCTAGCCCACCACCCACCAGATGTTGTTGGCTCTTTGCCAGCAGATAGCATTGAGGAGAGAAGCCCAGACTGGCTGGGTCTCTCTCAGGCTGAGCAGGATGGTGAGTGTTGGCAGCCTGAGAAGAACCACACTGGGCTAAGAGCCTTGTCAAAGCAGGAATTTGCTTTAATGTGGCAGCAATCTGCGCATATAGAAAAGGCAAGGAGGTGGGGATGGGATGAGATGATGAGGATATGGGGTGACTTCATGGGGCTTATGAACATTTTTGACGCCAGTGGTAGCTAGGCAAAGGCAATTTCATCTAGGCCATGTTGAATCATTCTTAAGTGGAGGCAAATGATTGTTATCAAAAATTGAGCCAGGCTCAGGTTTGTCTTCAAGGCCCAAACCAAGGCCAAGTAGGGCCCAACAAGAGGTACTGGAATGGAAAGATCAATAGGTCAAAGAAGGATGTCAACCTGTCTAGAAATAGTTCTTTGGGGCAATTCCAATGTGTGCTGTCAGAATATCAGCAGTTCAGTTCACATGAATCAACAGCAGGAGCTAAATCCATTTGCAAACACCATTCTTGAATCATCATCAGCAATTCAATCCAGAAGGCACCATATGGCTCTGCCAATTGGCCTGGGTGTGTGGCAGTGGGAAAAAGCTTCTCGAATATCATCAGAAGTTATTTGGTATGTTTCCTTCTATAAAATCATGATAAAACATGATCAGAAAAGAGTAGCAAGGCAAACCAGTACCACACAGCATTGTCAGAAAAGACCAACATCAGCAAAGCCCAATGAACTCCAGCAAATAGCAAGGTATACCAATATCACACAGCAACATCCACTGTCTGATGAGTTACATTTATATTATTTCCAAATATCACATGTACTCTTAAGCATCCACTCTAGCAAATCATCGCATGCCCTTTATCCAGGTGGCTTCCAGGAAAAAAAAATATGTCTGTTCTCAGCAAATGTCAGTTTCAACAAAAACATGTTCACATAAGACAGTTTTCAGAACACCACATGACTAAGTTTCCAAGGAAATTAGAAATTTTCATTTCAGCACTACAACACAAAGATAGCAGAAATTAATAAACACTGCTAATTGATAACAGACAATACCAATACCAATGGCCATAGAATTGATATAAACACAGGATCAATCCTTCTGCTGTATCCAAGAAACACACTTCAATATCAAGGAAAGATATCACCTTAGGGTGAAGGGACCAACAGAATACAAGAGATAGAAGAGAGAATCTCAGGTGCAGGAGACACCATAGAAAACAATGACACAATAGTCAAAGAAAATGCAACATGTAAAATGATCCTGACCCAAAATATCCAGAAAATCCAGGACATAATGAGAAGACCAAACCTAAGGGTAATAGATATAGAAGAGAGCAAAGATCCCCAACTCAGAGGGATAGTAAATATCCTCAAGAAAACTATAGAAGAAAACTTCCATGATCTAAAAAAAGAGATGCCCATAAACACACAAAAAGCCTAGAGAACTCCAAATACATTGGACCAGAAAAGAAATTATCTCAACCCATAATAGTCAAAACATCAAATAGACAAAACAAAGAAAGAATATTAAAAGCAGTAAGAGAAAAGGGTCAAGTAACATATCAAGGCAAACCTATCAGAATTACATGAGATTCACAACAGAGACTAAAAAAGCTAGAAGATCCTGAACAAGTGTCATATAGACCCTAAGAGAACCCAAATGCCAGCCCAAGCTACTATACCCAACAAAGCTCTAAAGTAACATAGATAGAGAAACCAAGATATTCCATGACAAAAACAAATTTACACAATATTTTTCCACAAATCCAGCCCTTCAAAGGATAATAGATGGAAAACTTCAACACAATGAGTGAAACTATACCCTAGGAAAAGCAAGGAAGTAATCTTCTCTCCACAAAACCTAAAGAAGATAGCCACACAAACATAATTCCACCTCTAACAACAAAAATAACTGGAAGCATCAATCACTGGTATGTAATAACTCTTAACATCAATGGACTCAATTCCCCAATAAAAAGACATAGACTGACAGACTGGATACATGAACAGAACCCACCATTTTGTGGCATACAGAAGATACATTTCAGTGTTACAGATAAACATTTCCTCAGATTAAAAGGATTTTTAAAAAATCCAAAGAAATGGTCCCAAGAAACAAGCTGGGGTAGCCATTCTAATATAAAATAAAATTGACTTTCAACCAAAAGTTATCAAAAAGATAAGGACACTCCATAATAATCAAAGGAAAAATCTACCAATATGAACTCTTAATTCTGAACATCTATGCTCCAAATTCAAGTGTACCCACATTGATAAAAGAAACTTTACTAAAGCTCAAAGCACATCTTATACCTCACACAATAAGTGGAACACTTCAGCACCCCACTCTCAGCAATGGACAAATTGTATAAACAGAAACTAAACAGAGACACAGAAACTGACAGAAGTTATGAACCAAATGAATTTAACAGATATTTATAGAATATTTCATCCTAAAGCAAAAGAATATACCTTTCTTTTCACCACTACATGGTACATTCTCTAAAACTGACCATATAATAGGTCACAAAACAGGTCTCAGTGTATACAAAAAGATTGAAATAATCCCATATATCCTATCAGATCACCATGGACTAAGGCTGGTCTTCAATAACAACAAAAACAACAAAAATCCCATATACATATGGAAGCCTACTTAATGATAACTTGGTCAAGGAAGAAAGAAAGAAAGAAAGAAATGAAAGACTTTTTTAGAATTTAATGAAAATGAAGGTACAACATACCTAAACTTATGGGACACAGTGAAAGTGAGGAAGAACCTCGAACAAAATGGGCATAGGGGAAAATTTCCTGAAAAGAACACCAGTGGCTTACACTCTAAGATCAACAATCAACAAATAGGATCTCATAAAATTGAAAACTTTTATAAGGCAAATGACACTGTTTATAGGACAAAATAGCAACCAACAGATTGAGAAAAGGGCTTTACCAATCTTATATCTAATAGAGAACTAGTATCCAAAATATACAAAGATCTCAAGATAGTAGACTACAGAGAACCAAATAACTCTATTAAAATGTGGAGTACAGAGCTAAATAGAGAATTCTCAACTAAGGAATATTGAATGGATGAGAAGCCCGTAAAGAAATGTTCAACATACTTAGTCATCAAGGAAATGTAAATCAAGAGGACCCTGTGATTCCACCTCACACCAATCAGAGTGGCTAAGATCAAAAGCTCCAGTGACAGCAGATGCTGACGAGGATGTGAAGAAGGAGGAACACTCTTCCATTGTTGGTGGAATTGCAAACTGGTACAACCACTCTGGAAATCAGTCTGATGGTTCCTCAGAAAATTGGACATAGTAGTACCTGAGGACCCAGCTATACCACTCCTGTGCATATACCCAGAAGATGCTCCAACATATAGCAAGGACACATGCTCCATTATATTCATAGCAGTCTTATTTATAATAGGACATATGCTCCATTATGTTCATAGCAGTCTGATTTATAATAGGTAGAAGCTGGAAAGAACCCAGATATTCTTCAACAGAGAAATGGATAGAGAAAATGTGATACATTTACATAATGGAGTACTACTCAGCTATTAAAATCAATGACTACATGAAATTCACAAGCAAGTGGATGGAACTAGAAAATATCATCCTCAGTGAAGTAACCCAGTCACAAATGAACATACATGGTATATATTCACTGATAAATTCACTGATAAATGGATATTAGGCATAAAGTGTGGAATAACCATGATACAACTCACAGACCATATGAAGCTCAAGAAGAAGGAAGATCAAAGTATGGCTGCTTTAGTCCTTCCCTCACAGGAGGTAGAGGGTGGGAGGGACTTGGCAGGAAGAGAAGACCAGAAGGGGGAGAAATGGATAGGATTGGATATGGGAAGAGATCGAGATGATATACAGAGCATCAGCAAATTGTACAGAGGTGTGTAAAAAAATGATAAAAATTAGATCCCAAGAAAACATACCTAAGAAGTAAGTTGGTATAGCCATTTAATATCAGACAAAAAATAACTTCAAACTAAAACTAGTAGAAATGTTAAAGAAGGATATTACATATTTATTAAAGGAAATATCCATCTGAAGACATTTGAGTTTTTAATATGTATATACCAAATACAATAGCAGCCAAGTTCATAAAGAAACACACCTACAGGTTAAATCATATTCTGACCTTCATACACTTTATAGTGAGTGTTTCAAAGTTCCACTCTTGACAATAGACAGGTTATCCAAAATAATAAAAACAGAAATGCTGTAACTTAACATAAACCAAATATATCAAATAGGCATTTACAGAAAGTTTTACCCCAACACATGGAAAAAGAAAAATACACCTTGTTTTTCTTACGCACTCCATGGAACCTTCTCCAAAACTTATCACATACTAGAATCCAAAGTAATTCTGAACAGATAGAAGAAAATTGAAATAATATCCTCCATCTTAATTGACCACTAATTAACTGGATATCAATTTCAACAGAAACACCAGAATGATTACAATCTCATGGAAACTGAACATCTCACTAGTGCATAACCAGTTGTTAAGACAGATATTAAGAAAAAAAATAAATATTTTCAAGAATTGAGATTAAATTCACAACATAGCCAACTATATGGGACAAAATGTAGATCGTTTTAAGAGGAACATTCACAGCATTACATTTCTACAGAAAGAAATTGGAAATATGTCCTATGAGTAACAACTGCAATCCTGAAAGCTCTAGAATAAAAGAAAGAAATCATGCAAAATGTGTAAAATGTCAAGAAATAATCAAACTTAAGGGTGATATCAATAATATAGAAACAACAATAAGACAATACAAAAGCATAAATGAAACAGAGTTTGTTCTTTGAGAACATCAGTAAGAAAGACAAACTCTTAGCCAAAATTAATTAAAAGGTGGGGGGAAGGAATCAAAATTATCAAAATTAAACTGAATACAGCGACTTAATAACTGATACCACATGACATGGCCAAATTGAAAAAAAATAGATAATTTCCTTGATACATATCACTGACCAAACTTAAATGAAGATATATAAGCAATGTAAATAGAGCTGTAATTCATAGTAAAATAGAGGAAATGATTAAAATCTTAAAACAACAAACATACATTGCCCAGTTTGGTTCATGAGGTCAAAATTATTCTGCTATATAAACCATATAAAAGGCCAATAAGTAAAGCATTTTAGGACCAATTTTCCTTAAAAATATGGATATAAAAATAATGGAACAACTACAACTCCAATCCAATCCAATCCAATCCAATCCAATCCAATCCAATCCAATCCAATCCAATCCAATAACACATAAAAAAGATCTTACACATGATCACCTAGGCTTGAACCCAGATATACAGAAAAGGTTCATCAAAAAGTATGATCTACCATATAAACAATCTGAAATATAAGAAGCATATGATCATATCACTAGATGTAGTAAATACCTTTGAGAAAAATCCAACCCACATTCCTTTTAAAAGTCTTGGAGAGATTGGCAACACAAGGGACATACTTGAACATAATAAATACAGTTTACAGCAGGCCCATAGCCAACATTAACATAAAATGAGAGAAACTCAAAATAATTTCCCTAAAATCAGATACAGCACAATTGTTGCTCAGTCTGTCCATACCTACAATATAGTCAAAGCTGGAGCAATAACACAATTCAAGTAATCAAGGTGATACAAATTGAAAGGGAAAATGTCCAAGTACCTGCATTTGTAGATGATAAGAAATCATCTTTAAGTGGCCCTTAAATTACTGTAAAGAAACTTCTATAGCTTATGGACATTTTAAGCAAAGAATCAGGATACAAAATTTACTTACAAGCATCAGTAGCTCTCTTCTATGTAAATGGCAAATGGTCTGAGAAAGAAATCACAAAAACAACACCCATCACCATAGCCTCAAAAATATAAAATATTATGAAAGCTACTCTAACCAAGCAAATGAAACATGATAAAGTGAAGTATGATAAAATATTAAGACATTAAAGAAAATTATCAGGAGGTGAAAATCTCTCCCATTCTCATGGATAGTGTAGGATTATTATAGTGAAATGCTTACCCCACCAAAAGCAATACATAGATTGAATATAACCCATACAAAAATGTGGACAGAATTATTCACAGATCTTTGAAGGTCAATTTTTATCTTTATATAGAAAGGCAAATAACCCAGAAGAGTTAAAGCACTCCTGACTAATGAAAGAATTGTAGAAGGTATCACCAGCCCTGACATCAAATCGTACTACAAACCATAGTGATGATTAAAGAGTGATATTGGGACAGGTATTAAGGTCAACAATTAATACCTAGGATCTCATGAACCTGTAAAGCTTCTGGACAACAAAAAACATCATCACTCAGACATAGCAACAGCCTATAGAGTGCAAAAATATTTTACCTTCTAAACACTCAATAAGGGGCTGATATTTAAAATGTACAAGAAACTTAAGAAAGTGAATATCAAGAAAACAACTAACTCCATTTAAAAACAGGGTATAAATATAAACAGAATTCTCAAAAAAGAAACCCAGATGTCGGGAAACACTTAAAATAATTTTCATTATCCTTAGTCATCAGGGAAATGCAAAGGACAGCTACCTTGTGATTCTAGTTTTACATCAGTCAGAACAGTTAATATCAATAAAACCTGTGACAGTTCACGCTTGCGAGGATGAAAACTGAGGAGAAAGCTCCTTTATTATTGATAGGGGTAGGACAGAAAATTCATGCTGTCATTATGGAAATTGCTGTAGTGATACCTCAGGAAGACAGGGATTGATACACCTAATGATCCAACTATACCACTCTGGGGTATATAACTAAAGAACACTTCATTCTATCAGAGATACTTACTTGTTAAAGTGTGGTCTTTAATGTTCTATAAATTTGAATTAACCAATATATTCATCAAAAGATGGAAGAATAAATATTTATAAAATGGAGTTTTATTAGGTGTTAAAAAATGAAATAATGTTCCTGGTTGGTGGTTCCATCTCTGGGAGCTACCTAAGGTCTAGATTAGTTGAGACTACTGATCTTCCTATGGGGTTACTCTCCCTTTCAGCTTCTTCAATCCTTCCCCTAATTCAAGCATAGGCTTCCTATGTCTTATCTTGGCCCCTTTTTCTTTTGTTTATTTTGTTCTTATTTCTCTATTTTTTGAGACAGGGTTTCTCTGTGTAGCCCTGGCTGTCCTGGAACTCACTCTGTAGACCAGGCTGGCCTTGAACTCAGAAATTCTCCTGCCTCTGCCTTCCAAGTGCTGGGATTAAAAGCATGCACCACCACCGCCCGGCTTATTTCTCTATTTTTAATCTTTTGAGTTTGTTTATTATTATTATTATTATTATTATTATTATTATTATTATTATTATTATTATAATTATTTTGGCATTCCTTAGAGGTCAGTTTATTTTCAAACAAGAAACAGAAAGGAGGTGGGTCTGAATGGCCAGGGATATGGATAGAGAAAGGAGGAGTTGAGAGAGGGAAAATCTTAAAGAGGATATATTGAATGAGTCTCCCTAAGTACAGGAGGAAGACACTGGTAAATATGTTTTCTTCTACCCTTTAACATAGTGGTTGAAGTCTTAGGGACAGCAATAAGACAAAAGGAAGAAAGAAAATGGATAAAAACAAGAAAAGTTAAACAAGTCCTGTTAGCAGCCATCGTAGTAGTAGTAGTAGTAGTAGTAGTAGTAGTAGTAGTAGTAGTAGT